>JADDOH010003004.1:0-19037 GCA_016648135.1 Agrypnia vestita
GTGATGTTTGAAATATTAATGAATTCAATCAATTAGAAAGCTCATTATTCATAATTGTGAATAACTTAAGGTTTGTTTACGCGTTAGAGCTTTCTGATTGATTGAATTCATTAATTTCAAACATGAAAAACATAAAACATCGAAATTGGCAGTAATACAATGTTATACATACTGTCAAGATTTGGATAAAGATTTGACATCTCAATATTGTTATTTTCAGAATAGCACAGATTGTATGGAAAGAAATGTGACGGCGTTCCGAGATATTACGTAATTAATATTGCCAACTATTTCCTCGAAGAAATACAACCAAAATGAAAACAGTTTCGTTTAGACGAATTTATTTTGCGCCGACATTGATTGATTTTGCGATTGCGACTATATAAAAAATAATCACCGAATAAATTTGTTTATTAAATATTATTTTGTTAGCCTATTCAAATACTACAGGGTTTTTTCAGCGGCTAGAACTTTTATGATGCCGCCAGAACCACTTAATTTTTACTGCGCCTATTTTTCATTTTAAGGAATGTTGAACAAAATTTCATCTTCCGAAAAACGTATTATGAAGATTTATTTGTATGAATAAATTGAGTTTGGCTATAAATATTTACACTACTTAGGCGAAAAACGAAAATAAGCGGGAAACGTATTAAGCCTAAAAAATATTTGATTTGTATGGGACTTTTTCGGGACCACAGAATTTAAACTTATTTAGCGGGAAACCTTATTAAAAGTGAATTTAGTAAGCGAGTTTCACTGTATATCTAATAATATACATAATAATATTATTATATTCACAATAAACAGAGGAGGTTATTCTATACATATACGGAAAACACAAGTCGAAGTGTAATCTTTAAGAGATTAAATTAACAACACCTGCGAAATATAAGATAACCTATTCAATATGACTAAGAATTTGTTACATTTATTTAAATTCTAGAAAGTCACAAATATAAAACAATATTTAATTTTAGAGCCATACAATCATTGAAAGTATCACCACAATCCGCGAGGTAATGAATTTTGTGTCGCTTTTTAAAGCGATAACACTCTTATGCGTTAAAATTAATACCCATCTATTGTGCCAATGATTTCACTTTTTCCGTGAGCATTGTAGCAGATGTAGGTATTTTTGCTGCCCGAATATGGGAAAAATACTTGGAACAATTTATCCTCCAATTCTGCGTATTTGGCGGGCCACACATGTTGGGGACTGCTCATCTTACACTGGTTAAACGCATCTTCCATCTTATTCCATTTTTTTTTAATTGTAGAAAGAGATTATCTTATTCCAATTTGTTTTTTTATTGTAAATAGAGACGAATTCGGAATACCGTATTTCATAGCTGAGATGTCTTTACTGTGGACTTTATTGTCCTTTATCCTTTAATAATAACCCTTTTTGTGCGAGGGTTAAAATTTTGCAGGAATTATGGAATGTTAGTATCCATAGATGTCAATAAACATAAAAATGAAACAATTGTCAGTAGATAAGCAAGCAATGCCGTATACGTCCACAAAATATTCAAAAAATAACTTCCAAAATACAAAACAAAAAAAAACTCGAAAAAAATTGTCAGTAGATATGTTACAGTGAATCTGTTTTTCTAGTGAGTCCATCATTCACTGGCATTTTAGAGAAATTATATTCAAGGTCATTCTTATCATATTCAAAGAGTTTTTCACCAATAGAAACGAATACAATATTTTAACTTCTACTTACTAGTGAATTTATCGGTTTCCGAACTGTCAAAAATTAAATTTGACAAGTCTGAAATCCGTTTCCGTAAAAATCTATGCTTTTAAACGAACTTTCATTTATACAAATTGAAACAACCGGGCCTTGAATAACAATTTAATAAGTTATTGCGTGAACAAGGTTCTTACTGCATTATTAATTTCTTCTGTGCATATCAACATTATGTAGGTAACGGATATTATTAAAATAGTCATTTTGAAGTGTTGAAAGTTGAAAGTTTCGGCTGCACCAATTCTTCATATGATTTTATAACAAGATTCTAATGGCACATGGACCTTGTTTTTCAAAATTTATTTTGCGTTTTGTGTCTCATTCTACACTAGTCTAGTCCAAAGTCACCACAAAGCGACAGTATTTCTAATTTTTATCCTTTGAGCGATAGCATATTCTCTATTCTGTGGCGATAGTTCTGTTTCTCGAACTGTCACACTTCTGGACTGGATTAGTTATTAGATTAGGATTAGATATAGGTAGGTAACTAAAACGTAATACATTTTTAAAATTTTAATCGCGAACACTTACGAAATTCTGATCATCTTATAATTCAAAAGACAGTCGATTAAACTCATAAAAATGATACGGTGTGAGCAAGCTTCACGTCTGTCACCGACGCACACTGTAATATATTCGCAATCTAGCGGAACTTTATTCAAAAATTAAAAAGCAAGCAAATAAAAATTAGTAAAATATATACAGTAGCTAATTACCTAGACTATATGTTTTGATAATTATTTGCTAAATAACAGCACCAGTTTTCATATGACAACCTGGCAAAGTGACACTTGCTTAGGCCGTCATTCTGACAGCAACTTTGTTCGTTAATTTGAGTCATTGTCATCAAGAAAAAAAGTTAATTTGTTTCGAAGTACAGTTACTAATACACATACATTTACACAGCACAAACGCAAATGATATTAGACACATTTTTGATAAAAAGATAGAAAATTGGAAATGCGGAAGAATCTGAATGAATTCAAACGTAAATGATGATTTAGAATCTCTTTGATTTTTTGTATTTTTCGCATCGAGTGTTTGTTACTTGACGCACTTTTAAAGGTTCGTTTAAAATTAATAATACCAGGTGTATGTTTATTTATGTTTCTATATTTGTAAGAAATAAACTTTTGTTGTATTGTTATAAAATAAACATATTTAATAAACTTAATTGACAAAATACATATTCATTAATAAAAATTTTCCCTTAACCCCAATATTTACATGGTGACATAACCTCGTTTTGTTCCGGCAGTCGTCAGATATCATAAAAAACCCGAGTGCGCAATCTTTCAGCCGACACCTCACTTCGCGATTCGTATTCGTTTTGCGGTGCCACTGTCCTATTTTAATTTAGGAGTTAAAATAGGACCGCAAAATGAATAAAAATCGTCTAGTGAAGTGCCGCCTTTATACTTTCTACGCTTTGAGAATTACGTGTACAAATTGATAGTTTCACCGATATATTGTCTATGCTTTGAGTAATGCGCGCATTCGTGAACAAAATATATTTTCACGGATAATGTGTAGTGAATCTGAGAATTCGTTGATTTAGATGTTTTCACTGCCCAGACTCTGCCCGACCGGGAAAAGTACATTTCTACTAGTGAAAGTATAGTCTCACTAAAAATGCAAATTCGCTGTAACAGATACATGAAATAACAAAAATGCCGCTCAGAATAATACCATTCACTAGAATTGATGAAAATGTTTAGTATAAAATAAAAAGTGATGCAAGTTGACAGTAATATTAAAGATTAAGTATAATAACGCATAGAATAAACAATTATAGGCATTCAAAGCGGACCAGACTCGGGCTCTACGGGCAGTAAAATAAAATTTACATGCCCCGTGTCTATTTGGGGATTTACTCTTTATTTTCTACCAGACACAATCAGTTTCTAAAGGTGTAAACACTTGTGTCACCAAAGTATGGGAAGGGTATCATTCTAACCTATTTTGACAATCTGAAAAAAATCACCCTTGTCAAGCCGGACGACACAGGGATTGTGCTAAATAGCTTCAGAGGAGTCTGTGATCCTAAGGAGAAATTTAAAAGGTCGTCTCTCCGTGAGAGCATAGTTTCACAGCCTTGTCAGTGACGGTGACTATAAAACCATTCCCGTCGGCCGTTTACGGGATGACAAAGACATACTGCAAAATAGTATTTTTTTATGATATTTTTTTGTTATATATTTACATAAATGTGTTGAAATTTTATGTCTGGGACAAAAATGATTTTGTTTTACATTTTAAAAAAATTTGTATAAAAATTGTATTGCAAGGAATTATTTTTGAAAAAAAAAATCGACTCATCATTTTTCATTAATGCGGAGTTCGTTTTAACGGGGTTCCTGCTGCACATAAATTAATGAAAAAGGAATTAGTTTGGTCAGTTTTAGTAATTTAATTATTTTATACAATAGGTGCAGACAGCGATCAAGAACCAAGCAGTACTGTGGACTCCATCTGGTCCGGCTGTGTGAGCATGATTGATGTTGCTAAATTCAACGTTTCTGCCTTTGAGGTATTTAACAATATCTTTAGTTATACCCACATTAATTCAATATTATATAATATATAGCATTTTGATGAAATATCCAATACAAAATATGAAAAATTCAACTGGATGGTACACAATAGAACCTATTATTTATTAATACACATTTGCTTCAGTATTTTGTTGTACTGCAAAAATTATAAAATGTTTAAATTTAAAAAAAAAGAACTGAGTATGCTAGCTATCATTTCATTTTGTGGATGAATTTGATTTATCAAAACATTCATATGAAAATGTTTATCTTTCTCTCTCTCTAGCTCTAAGGGAAGAGGGGAGGGATGGAAGAAATAGTGAATGTAGTCATGACATAAAGGATCCTTAAATCTGCCGACGACAGGTCGTAAGCCCTGTGGCTTCCATCTCTTCCCTGCTCCGTATGGTGGACGCGGATTTAGGGACTTCCTGGTCCGTTTCCGGTGAAACCGTGGAAGCTAACTTTCACAAATTCATTTGAGTGAAAGAATATGAATTTTTAAAATTATTTTTTTACACATTGCAGGGTTAATTTGAAATTCTTTAAATATTTTTTGATTCAAATTATCGATTTAAGACTCAAGTATTGTATTTATTGTTAATAATAAATTTGACATAATTATGTAGTTTGTTATAGTACGATTTTTCTCTATTTTTATATGGATCTGTCTGTTATTTCATTATTTTCATTCTCACACATGCATTTTTATCATTTTGCATAAGAAAACATATTCTGTGTACATAAAAGTACTCCGTAACTGAGGGTGATTTTACACCGAAAATGCATTTTATTGGCGCACCCTTTCAGTTAACTTTTTCTTTTTCTTAATTATTGTAAAAAATATTCATACGTATACGAGGATGAGAACTTGTTCCCGTAACATGTAGAGATTTTTTATTCATATTGAATAGAGAAATAGTTTGTTTAATTTAATTATTAAAAAATATTCAGTTTATTATTTTTATATTAGAACAAAGGTTCTATCTAAGTTATTGTACTAAAAAAAATTGTAGGTTATATAGCATATATATTCTGATATAAATTGATGAAAAAACACAAAAATATGAAATTGCATTGGATGTGCCGCCTTAACAATTATAATTACTGATGCAACGAATACTACTTTCACGAATACGAATAATTCAACAAGGTAATAAATAATACACCACTGTTCTTTTTTTATTAAGAGAATTAACAATTAAAATTTACTACCGGCAATTTTTTGTTCAAAAAGCACAACATTTCTTTTATCCGTTTGTACATTCCCAGCGGTTAAAAATAAATATCACCTTTTTCACGCTAACTAGAGGTCATGTTATTGGATTTAATTTGAAATTATTTTATGAAAGTCAAAACTTTTACACACAATGGAAATAAAATAGGAGGAACAATACGTATTACAAAACAAAACCTACATGAAATGAGCACCTAACCTTATTAATAACCCAACGAAACTAGATGAAAGAGCTCATGTTATGCAGTGAAACAAGTAACAATTGACAACTTGAGAACTCAACAAATCCATTCATTCAATGTTAGGGGAATCCCTGATAACAGAGTGCGTAGGTGTGTTCGAATAAACAGTCGAATGCACAGCCAAACCGTAATTTGTGATGCGCTCAGTTATAAATAGTTGGTTTTTAATATTCGTGATGATATTCGGCGAATACGAATATTCGTATTCGTTGCATCATTAATTATAATATGTAATTAATTTACGTTAGTATTCAACTGATATTATTAGAACTATTATTGTAATAGTAATTTAATTCATTTACCTTAGTAAAGTAATTAAAATATAGGTTTCAGGTCATTGTGATTATATAGCCAAAGATCTGGTACCAGAGTTGGAAATTGTCGGCCGAATAAGTCCTGAGATAGTGTGGGATTACATCAATAAAATGAAGAAGCAAGGAAACAAGGATATTATGGTCATTAAATTAATGCCAAGTAATGAAGAAGAGAAAATTCAATACAATGTTTTCTTTAGCTATTTGAATTCTAGAAACAGGTAGTGTATTTTTATCTCATTTTATTAAATTTTATTTTAACCTTTTAAATCCTAGAGGTTTTAAAAAAATTATTACCAGGGGCTTATTGGCAGGTTTCAGTGCGACGATATAAGGTTTAATTTTCTATGAATACTTTAAATAAATGACATTGAAAATCGTTTTTAATCCTGTCTCCGCAAGTTTGAAAGTATTCACGTACATGGTTTAGCACCTAAACACTAATGATGGTATTTTAACTGGTGACACACTCATCATTTTTTCAGATTTGTAACTGATTGCATCGATGATTAAAAATGACTTTTTTGCAATTTGATGGACAACCATCGGCACTTTACAACATATTTTAGTTACCAATCATCGATACAATCAGATACAAATCCCAAATAACTATACCAATAGTATCCGGTTAAAATAATGGTTATACCATCACTAGCAAACACGCTCATAGCATTTAAAGGGTTAATATACAGTATTGTATTGTATTTATAGTTATGTTTATATAGCATTATTTCTTAAAATGAATGATTTATTTTTCATCATTTGTACAAAAAAAATTAAATGTTTTTGAATATTCATGTTATTATTATGTTTGTATATTGATTTATCCAAAAGTTTATTTAATGTACACAAAATATTTATAATATTTAATTGGTGCTGTGCAGGTTAGGAGTTGTTCGTGCCCACGGAGGCATCAAAGATTTTTATGTCTTGCCTCTGACATCACATGCTCCACTTCCTTCCGTGCTTCTCCCTCTCAAAGGGCCCGGATTTGAAGAACCCAGACCACATCTTCTTTTGGGTATCATTGTTGGTCAAAAGAAGAAACGGTCATCGTCTCACATTTCTTCCATTCCTTCAAAGGTTTGCTATGTTAATAATATGCCCCTTATCTTTTACAATCAAATCATTCTAGAGAGAAAACAATTGTTGATAAAAGTTTGTGCACAATTCAAACTAGTTTTTTTATTTTTTTATTTCAACGGTTACAAAACCTATTACAGTAATTTGATCTTGTACTAATTACCTTATAATATAAAGTGCGAGAGTAAGTAAAAGTAAGTATAAGTAATAAAGATAAAATATGTAGAATACAGAGTTAATATAAAATAACATAATAATGTCAAAAGTAAGCATAAAATGACAGAGATAAAAAATAATATTAATTACAGAGTAAATATACAATAACAAAAGTATTAAGAAGAAGTAATATATATTCAATAGTATGAAAAAGTTAACAAATGTGAATTAATTACAATTTATGAAATTGTTACCAAAATCTTTGAATATACAAACCACTTTGCGTCTTTAAGTACATATCGTCTGCGTTGTGTTTGTCGTTGTGATTATTTGCTTCAAATTATAATATTTTCATTGAATTTACTATACAGTATAATCTCTTTAATCTGAACCACCGGACGTTGGCGGAGTGGGTGTAGGGGACGCAAGCGTAACAATGATTAGCCAATATGTGAAGAAGTTACTTTCTTTCGCTTATCACGCATCATTTGAGCTTGATTGCAACTATGTTTACTGCCTAAATTAATTCAATACAAAAATAGTTGCTATTAAAAGAAACAAAAGATGTTAACGTTAAAGAAAAAGTGTAATTTTAAAGCTCGAGGGAAAAAGTAACACCGTGCGTAACGCGGAATGTATGCTGTCTGCTACGCAATTTCGCACACGATTGCTGTTTTTAGACACTTTTTTGTGATGGTTATATTCATGTAAAAATCAACAATCATCGCTAAGAAGTTGCAGTTTCTGGTTTCTCAATATACAGACTTCAATAATTATGTATATTTGAAAAAATGCCAAAATATGCATTTGCAGTGAATGCCCAATATTGAGGGATTTCAGAAAACGTCAAACTTAAAAATGTTCCAAAAATCCAGCTGTAAAATCTAAGAATGATTCAGAGGTTCAGGCATCGGTTACTGGAAACAATATGGAGGATTGTTCTGAAATAATGGCTGATGATGAAATTGTTAAGAATGCACTAAAAAAATGAAAGCATTATAGGTGTTAATTATGTACATTAGTTTAACATAAAGATGCTTTATCAAATTTTAACACTTATTTGGAGTGGGCAATCGAAAACAATGTGGATTTCCACCAGATTATGCTTTTGCACTAATTGCGTGATAAAGCATATCAAAATCATGCAGAAGATGATAGTCTTGTGTTTTGTGCTTGTCAGAAAAAGTTTCAAGTTTTTTTGTACATAATTAACATCTACAATGCCTTATAGCATTGTATTACTATTACATAAAAAAATCTTATTAATGTACAATATAGAAAGTTAGTTTTATTTCGTAAGGATTCTAGTAATCCGTAAATTTGTTAAACAGAACAGGTTCTATTTTCAATTGTGTCGATTGTAGGGATCATAATCTGTATGTAGTTTGTTTTCATTTTATTAAGCCAGGTAATTTTATTTAATCAGTTTAATAGTTCACCTGTTGATGAAAGATTATTATTATTTCAGTGAAAATCAATATGTATAATAATAAAATCTATTTGTATTGTTTTATATTTTTTACTCATTAGTTTATTGTTAAAGAATTATTACTTATGCGCTATTATATGGTAATGTCAAGTATGTAGTTGTAACAGCAATAAGCTCATCTGCTTTGAATATCATATGAACCAAATTAAAATATAACTATAAAAATAAGAGATGAATTAAGTTTAAATAAAAATTTCAATCACATACTCAACTCGGTCATGATATTGCTGGACACTGATATTTGTCTAACACAATATAAAGTAACTACATATGTTTATCTTTTTGATTCAACAGATATCCAAGTTGAAAGAGGCAACAGAGAGATCATACACACCTCCTCCCACCAGCTCGTACACACCCCCGAGCAGCCCGCGCCGCACCCTTCCCACCCTGTCTTCCATGCCCCTTCCTTCCTTCTTACCCTCCCTCTCTAACACCGTCAAGAGCAAGATTGCCGCCTCCTTAGGTGAGTGTCAATGTACTGGTACATTATTTAATATCGTATGATTGTTGTAACATGAAGAACATTACAAATTGCATGAGTAGGTAAATATGTTTTAATTTTTCGTTTATAAAAACTCAGGCGTGCAAAAAACTCCAATGTTATTAAATCTTCTTCATACAACTAATGCTGCAAAGATCTAAACAAATGATAATCAGATAATGATGGATTGGGAAGTTCTTTCCTTAACAAAAAAACATTACTGTAATGATGGGTAACTTAATTTTATTTTATTTTATTTATCTTAATTATTTAGTTCCACACAATGTTGTGTGGGCTAATACATGATTACATTTAACCCCCCCTGGGCCGCGTCGGATATATCCGACAGGCACAAAATAATTTATTTATCGACGGCTGCGTATCGAATTTGAAAAACGTAACTTTTTCCCAATAGAGAAATCCTGTTGTGACCTGTCGTTCCATTTTCAACTCAAAAACATCACGGATTATATTTTAAATCAACAATCAAAACAGAAGTTTTTCTGCCGTCAAAATCGTATAGAATTGTCATAGATGGCGCTCCGATCGCGTGTTGTGCAATCGAAATTCAAATATTCCATCGTCAAGGTCACGCGCAATGTGCGCGGGAAATACGATTTATTTTTTTCGATTTTCGATTTATTTGTACACGTATATACAAATATATACGATATGTTTTGCGATATTTGTCAGTTTTTGTTGGTTTATGATTCAATTGAATACTAATAGTGATTTATTAACAAAAATACACGCAATTTTGTTGCGTTTATTTGAAATATGTGTGTGTGTGAAAGTGTATCATATTTATGTGTTATGAGTGCGATGTCCCGTCGTGTGCCGTGCCGTGCAACAAAATATATCACACAGAAGAAGATTATTATTATTAATAGTAGTGTTGTCTCTAATAAACAAATAAAAAATTATTATTATTTTTCAGAAAATGTTGCGCTGGCAACATTATGGAAATTCAAAAAAAGATTATTTTTTTTACTTAAATGATAAAAAAATCATTGCGTTTCGACACTTACGATAAAATAATATGAATGTGTGTGTTTTTTTTTTAATATACGCATGTTTTCATGGTTTTTTCGTAAAAAGAAAAATCACAAAAAATTCCGAAAATTTACGGCCCACAACAAGTTAAACATACTGCATTCCATCTAGTCATTTAAAAGTTTTTATAATAAAAAATTTACACTCCTGTTTAAACCTCCTTATATTCACCGTGCTTTGAATTTCCTTTGGTAGGCTATCGAAGATTTTTAGGCCTTTGTACATCATACAATTTTGTGAGATGTTTTTCTTTTTCTTTGGAAGTCTTATGTTGTCGCCTCCTCTTGTATTGTAAGAATGAAAATCTCTATTCCGCTTCATCCTGTCATCAAAGTATTTGGGTACTAATCCATGTCTAATTATAAATATTTGCACCAATACATTATACTTTATTCTTCGATTTACTGTTTCTAGTCCTAGGGCATTGAACATTTTTGTTCTCCTATTACACTTCAATATTATGCGCATTGCTCTGTTTTGTACTATTTGAATTTTCTTTAGCATTCCTTCGTTGCTTATAAATAGTATACGGGAACAATAATCAATATGCAGGAGAATCACAGTATTATATATTAATAAACTTGTATTTTTAGTTATATATCTTCTTATTCTTCAAGTAAAGACACTTTTTTTGGCAATTTTCTTCATAACATAACAAATAATGACATTTAGACAAATTATTAAATTTAATGTACTTCTATTTATATATAAAAAATTTAATGGACACAACAAAACATTTAAATTATTAAGAAAAATAAATAAAAAAACAACATGAACATGACCATTGTACAAGAAGAAAAGATTAAATAAGATTGCCATTCCGAAAGAAAAAAAGATCGCAAACTTCTATGATGTACAGTGGGATAAATTTATATATGAAACTACCAAGGGATGTTAGGGATGAAAATAATATTAAAAAATTAAGAAAATACGTGATACTCACTTTTGATTAAAAATTTAATATACTTATATCTTAAGGTACAGATACACATGCTTCTTTACTGGCATGCTAATGAGCATGCCCTAACAACTGTACACACTTGCTCATTACTGGCATGCTTATTAGTGGCATGCTCATAAATAAGCATGCCCAAAGCTAACAATCAAACACACATGCTTATTAGTGGCATGCTCTTGTCATAGAATAGAGACGCTCTTGTTCAAAATGGAAACTTTGCAAACTGAAATAGAAAATTCAAGTGAACCAATAAATCAAAAAAGTTTCCGAGTTTCCATCCGCACATTTTTGATTTTAGTTTATATAATTTTTATTGTAAGATTTGAATCGTTCATGCCTATTGATAAAGTTTCGAAATCATTATTTCTCACTATATTATTTTTACACAACGGTGACCGAGTATTCCACAGACATTCGTGATTCCTATAATAAGTCACGAAAAGTAATGTTTTATCATCTCCCCAACGCGCCATATTTGTTTCATCTGTCACGGACTGAGAAGATCGCATCGATAATATGGGAGTTTTACCTACCATTAAAACTCTTATTATGTTGCCTCCGTTATCCAGAATATACATGTGAGATAGCATCTCCTTTCCGGCCCGCGTCATCTTCGTGCGTAAGTACCCTCCTTCCCCTTTTCTCCCTTTATTGGTAGCCCTGTTTCCTTTTCCTTTATTACACCAGGCAGGCGGAAGCCATTTTGGTTCAATTAGCTCTCACCAGGCAGAGCTTAAGTATATTCTGGATAACGGAGGCAACATAATAAGAGTTTTAATGGTAGGTAAAACTCCCATATTATGTAGTGCCGTCCGTTATCCAGAATATACATGTGAGAAGTGTTTGTTATCGCCTGGTGGTAGTTCGATGTCAATTGTGATCAATTTACAGGGTTAAAAAGGGCTGCTAAGGAAATGGTACTTTTTATTGGAACTAAAGTGCGTTCTATCTCTTTCCTATAAAACTTTGAGAAGGTGTTTTCGCATTGCCAATTGCCTCTCTCCAAAATATCTTGTACAGAATAGTTCTCAATCCAACTCAGTGATGCTACTGCGGATCTAGCACTGCCAGCTGGGGCATTTATTCCCGCATCTTTTAGGACAGCCCACCCTGCAATCACTGCCGATGATGCTGGTCTTACCGGGCCACAAGTAGATATGAAGAGGTTTGAGCTGTTATCTGCTTCTATTCTACGCTCTTTTGATAGTTCGCAGACTTGCTTCACCCAGTATACTGGGTCCAGTGCTACCTTTGGTGATCTGGAGAGATTCCAACCTGACTGTCTATGTGACTTAGAATCAGTTTTCGATCCAAAAGCTGGCCAAAGCGTAATATGGTTCCTTGTTTCTACCAAATGACTTTGGGAACATCTTAAAAGAGTCAGGTCATGGACTCTCCGACCTGAAGCTAGTAGAAGTATGGTAGCACAGCGTCTTGAGGCTTCATATAATGTAATTGGCTTTGGAAGATTGTCCATTAGCCAGGTGCTCACTATCCGAGGGTCCCAGATGGGGGGTTTTGGGGACTTGATGGATGTGTTTGCAATCCCTCTCATCACTTGCTTCACAAGTGCGTGACTGCTTATGATCTCTAATCACTGCCGATGATGCTGGTCTTACCGGGCCACAAGTAGATATGAAGAGGTTTGAGCTGTTATCTGCTTCTATTCTACGCTCTTTTGATAGTTCGCAGACTTGCTTCACCCAGTATACTGGGTCCAGTGCTACCTTTGGTGATCTGGAGAGATTCCAACCTGACTGTCTATGTGACTTAGAATCAGTTTTCGATCCAAAAGCTGGCCAAAGCGTAATATGGTTCCTTGTTTCTACCAAATGACTTTGGGAACATCTTAAAAGAGTCAGGTCATGGACTCTCCGACCTGAAGCTAGTAGAAGTATGGTAGCACAGCGTCTTGAGGCTTCAAATAATGTAATTGGCTTTGGAAGATTGTCCATTAGCCAGGTGCTCACTATCCGAGGGTCCCAGATGGGGGGTTTTGGGGACTTGATGGATGTGTTTGCAATCCCTTTCATCACTTGCTTCACAAGTGCGTGACTGCTTATGATCTCTCTGTTAGCTGGATTACAAGACATAGAGATAGCTGACTTATGAAGGGCAATTGTACTAGGAGCTAGTCCCTCTACAATTTTTAGGTGCGCTAGGAAACGAGCAAGTTGTGCCTCTGAAGGATTCTTGGGATCGACTTCTTTTGTTGCTGTCCAGGCGCTCCATTTTTTCCATGCTTGTCTGTAAGTGTTCAAGGTAGATTTTCTCCAGCTCGCCAGCAGTAAATTTCTCTCCTCTGGGGACCAGTCATTCATGGATTCTTCCCACCCCCAATCAGCCATACGTCGAGATGCATGTCCCGAATCCTGGGAGGGTGACTGCCTGTCGATGTATCGATTAATGTGCTCGGGAGATCCAGTACCTCTATCGGAGGAGCAATGGCTCGTACTCTTACATCCGCTAACCAAAACACCTTGGGCCATCTGGGGGCCACTAGCATGTATACTCCTGAGCACTTCATTATGTGTGTCAGAACCCGAGGGATGAGGCATGGTGGTGGGAAGATCCAAGCAAGTGGGAAATGCCACGTTCTGCTGAATGCATTGTGGAATAACGCCTGGCTGTCCCTGGGGTTCAGAGATACGTAGCTCTTCACCACATGGGCTGTCTGTGATGCAAATAGATCCACCATTGGAACTCCCCATACTTTGAAAATGTTCTCTGTAGCGGGTGGGAGAAGATGCCACTCTGGCAATTTTGTGCCTCTCGACAGATGATCCGCTAGACCGTTGTAACGGCCGGGTAGGAATTGACACTCCAGGGTTATGTTGTGCTGGTCCATCAACCTCATGATCCGAAATGTCAGGTGTAACATGGCCATAGACCTGGTCCCGCCCTCGTTGCGGAGGTAGGCTCAGACAGTTTTGTTGTCGGATTGAATGAGAACTGAAGAATTGCTCAAACTCTCGTTCAGATACTCGAAGGCTTTCAAAATTGCATACATCTCTTTTTGGTTGCTGTGCCACTGCAATTGCTCCTCCGCCCAGAGACCCGAGATGTGACGGTCGTCCATTTGAATTCCCCAACCTGTGCCTGCTGCGTCTGTTGACATGAAGTGGGTGGCTGGAGGAATGTGAATCGGAGAATTCGTCTCGAGATTGTTCTGCCACCAACGCAGATCTTCCTGTACTTGACAATTCATCTGAACTACTTTGTTGGGGGGGCGTTTCCGCATCGCATTCAACTGCAGTTGCATGTGTCGACAATGCAGGCGCCCCCTGGGAATAACGAAACTGGCAAAATTCAGTAAACCCAGGATGGTTTGAGCTTGTCTCAGGCACCAAGACTTCCCTGCTATTAGCTTTTGAAGCGAAGCCTGAAGCTTCTGGCGTTTGCTCCGGGACAGGTGTTTCATTCCATACTCGGTATCCCAAGTAATCCCTAGGTATTCTATTGTTTGAGACGGGCTGGAGATGCACTTGTCCGTGTTTGACTTCCACCCTAGCGAATGAAGTAGGGCTAAAGTGTCCATAGTCTGTCTTTCTAATACTTCTCTGGACTGATGTGCCAGGAGAAAATCGTCCAGATAGACTATAATACGAATTCCCCTCTTTCTCAAGATCTCTGCGATCCAGTTGGAAATCGTAGCGAATGCTTGCGGTGCACTGGCAAGGCCGAATAGCAGGCAAGTCATCTGAAGGGACTGGTTTCTGTAAAACAAACGCAGGAATTTTCGATGAGACGGTTTTACAGGTACATGAAAGTATGCTTGCGACAGGTCTATCTTTGTCATCCAGTCGTTTGGTTGTAGGAATGCTGGGATTTTGTTGTGCGAAATGAGGAAGAAGTGTTTTGTATGCACATAGATGTTGAGGCCTTTTAAGTTGAAGATGGGGCGGTCTGACCCGTTGCCCTTTACCAGGAACATCTGTGAGTGAAAACCTGGGGACTGGTCTGATGGTTCCAGGACCCCCTGAGCTAGCATTCCTACAATTTGCCGGGTCATAGCCGAGGTAGCGGGAGTCTTGAATTGCGCCCGTATGCTCTGTGAGGGTCTGATTAGTGGAGGCTTGGATAAAAAGGGAATTCGATATCCTGTTATCATCTTTAGAATGACGGTGGGTGCGTGAAGATCCTGCCATTTCTGAAGATATTCCACTAACCGTCCCGCTCGGAAATCGTCATTTGTTATTGGCGCGACGGCGCGAGGTCTGCCCTCGCGCGGGTCGGCCGTAGGCTTGTGGCCTTCCTCTCTGATTCGAGGGATACATTTGGGGATTTCGTCCAGGGTCTGCCCGCTGGGTACGAAATGGCCCACGGAAAGTCGCTTGTTGGATGTAGACTCCTGCCTCACAGCTGCCAAGTTCTCCCTAACACTGGAACGAGCAAGTGTCGGTTGACCAGAAGGGGTTGGCATTCTGAATAATTTGGCTACGCCACCGAGCCTCTGCAGCTCTGTGGAGAAAGCCTTTTCTTCAAATAAATGGCCGTTGCTCGGAGGGATCTTGGACAATGATTGTGCCTCGTGTTTGTTCCTCAACTCCTGCAGGAAGCGGGTACGCCGAGACCCGATCACTTCCGCTCTCTTGCCGCAAACTATTTGCAGAAGGTCGTCAGAACAGCGGTTGAAGTCGCTCTGTCCTCCGAATATACTTTCAACCTTTTCCACGAGGTTCTCGGGAGTAAACTCCTGCGGGTCGTCGTGAGCCCAATCGATAAGCCTCTGGAGATTGTTTTGGAGGACATCCCGCTCCTTGAGCACAGCGTGTGCAGCGGCCGCGAGCACCCTCTCTGTCGCCGCCAATTGCGTCGACGACGCGTTCACCGCTGTCAGCTCGATATTCGGCTCCAAATCCTTGAAGCCCGGCTCCGCTACATAGGCCTTAAGCGTTTTAGCGTAGCGCACATCTGACCATTCTGCCGAGTTGAATCTTTGCAGGCCTTCAATCGCTGCGAGAATGTGAGCCGACGGTCTCGGATTTCGCGGCTCGGCCAATTCTGTCGCAGGGGCTGGCATCTGAAACACCACCTGGCTCGGATGGCGGTTATCTTGGCTCGCGGAGGGTGCTTCTTGCGACACGCCAGAGGCGTCGGACTCGTGCTCCATTCTCTCCGGCATTTCGCGCCTCATCACTATTCTCTGCAAATCTCTGATTTGCCGAGACAATCTCCGGAGATCGCGGGAGTGGGACGTTTTCCTATCGTCACTCCGAGAGGACGAGTCACTCGAATCGCGCTTGCGCGATCTTTTCCCTCTCGCCACTTTTGATCGGCGGCGCGACGCAACTTTACGTTGTTTTGATCGATAGCGCGACTCGATGTCGCCCTCATTCGATCGACGGCGTGACTCAATTTCGCGATGTTTCTTAGATTGCGCCCGGCGAACGTCCGAATCACTATTTGATGCCATATTTTTCTCTAAAAACGCACGAAAGATTTTTAACACGAATTACGACGCGTGTACACGTGGCGGAATATCGATGTCAATTGAACCAAAATGGCTTCCGCCTGCCTGGTGTAATAAAGGAAAAGGAAACAGGGCTACCAATAAAGGGAGAAAAGGGGAAGGAGGGTACTTACGCACGAAGATGACGCGGGCCGGAAAGGAGATGCTATCTCACATGTATATTCTGGATAACGGACGGCACTACATAATACTAGCCGCGAAGCCCGCGAATGACATAAGCATGCTCATAAATAAGCAAGTCTGTTCACACATGCTCCAAAGATACCCATTCTCTATGGTGAATGACAGTGGCATGCTTATAAATCAACCGGCGGTTGATTTTTGAGCATGCCACTGGGTGGCATGCTCATTTCTAGCAATGTGCGTACACACATGCCACTAATAAGCATGCCACTGTCAAGGTCGATACTGCGCATGCTCACGTGCCACTAAAGAAGCATGTGTATCAGACGCCTTATGCTGTATATATTAGGAAATATAAAAATTATTTTATTACCTACTTTAAGAATAAAAAAACATTCAGTATTTTTGTAAAAGTTAGTTTTGAATCTATAATTACACCTAGGTATTTTATACTGTCAATCATCTCATTTTCTAGATTCACATTATATTTGGTTGTTCTTTTTTTAATTAATATAAATTAACTTTGTTTAAACCACTTATTTATTGAAAAAAATCAACATGTTTCGAAGCCAATGGCTTCTTCATCAGGAAAACAAAAATAATATTTAAAAATCGAGTATAGATCAAAATATTAAAAAGTTATATATGGAAAATGATAATATAAAGTACCTACTTTATATTATAATTTATTTTTAATTTATATTATCATTTTCCATATATAACTTTTTAATATTTTGATCTATACTCGATTTTTAAATATTATTTTTGTTTTCCTGATGAAGAAGCCATTGGCTTCGAAACATGTTGATTTTTTTCAATAAATAAGTGGTTTAAACAAAGTTAATTTATATTAATTATAATTATGTTACCACAAAATAAATTTGCTACATTTGAAGAAGAAGTTCTTTTTTTGCTTCATAACATAAATAATAATAATAAAAATGGATAATTGAGCCCTTGCCCGGAATAACGTTGTATCCAACAATACTCTCATTCCGAGAAAAAGTGAAAAAATGAAACCAGTTATAATTTATTACATTTTATATTTTAAATATAACAAATATATAATTCTTAAATAATCTCAGTATAAAATAGGGAAAAAAGGCAATTAAATTTGAATCTATTGTAAAAAAACATGCTGAATCGGTGGAAAAACGTTGTATAAGAAATATTCACAAACAACGTTATTCTGCAAATGTTTTTTATTTATTCTGCTTTACTTAATAGTGATTTTTAAAAGCAGCATGCTCATCTAACATGAATTCACAAATGTCATCGAGGTCCTTGAGCTTAGCAGCCTTGGAACTAACTTTAATGAATTCCAATCCAGTGGATTGGAATTCATTAGTTAGTTCCAAGCTCCCTAACTGCATGATTTTTTCCATACGGTAGCTTATCTTCCCCTTGTTCCACAAAGAGTTGGTAGAAGGCTATAGGAGGTCCATGATTCTAATTCTTTGTGGAAAGTTCTAGCTCTGCTTGTGATGGGATCATCAGTAGGTAAAGAGCTTTTACGGTACGATAAGTCTCTCGTACATACTATTACCTATCTCCGTCTGTTTGCTGAATATGGCGTCGGACATTCAATTTCTCATGATTATAGTCCGTCCAACTTATCTGGAGAATAAAGGAGGGCGTCCCAATCGTTGTGGTACTGCCCATAGTCTAAAAATTATCTCTTTTGTAGAGAATTTTTTGCAAATTCGTTTTTTCTTAAACAAGTTATTAAGCAGTATACGACACGATAAAAAAAAAACAAAAAATGTAAACTAACGTTCTTAGGTTTTCACGGCCACTCAGAATCTTCAAGTTTGTGTTTACTGGGGTATTATGCCGTGTTGTTACGACCTTTCGGGCCGACGTTTCGGATCCCATTGCAGGGTCCATCATCAGGGCTGATGTGTTGTCTTGAATGTTGGTGTTGTGGTTAAGTATCGGCTTGCAATACCATACCGAAGTCATGATGTGTTGTATTGTGTTGTATGTATGATTCATCTGTTGTCTGATCGCTATCTCTGCGGAGTCTGCGACGAGAATGACTTTGAAGCGCCGGATACCAAGATGTTTTTAATTTGAGACCATCATCTCTATTAAAGTTTATCGGATGCTTGTAGATTTCTAGTGCTTCCTTGATA
>JADDOH010003005.1:0-80125 GCA_016648135.1 Agrypnia vestita
CACCATACACCTGTTTTCCACCACTGCGGTCTGGACTATTTTGGGCCAATGCAAATTACCATCGGCCGAAGGAGAGAAAAAAGATACGGCGCGCTGTTTACATGTTTAACAACACGCGCCGTACATTTGGAACTAGCCGAGTCCCTGTCTGCAGATTCAGCTATACTCGCCATCAGACGAATGGCCGCGCGGCGCGGTCATCCACGCCTCTTATACTCAGATAATGGGACTAACTTCCGAGGCGCGGAAAAGGAAATGGCGGCCGCGCTGGCAGAACTCCATGACGACCCAAGAATGCAGGGACATCTCACAGAAAGTGGGGTACAGTGGAGCTTCAACCCCCCGCTCGCCCCACATATGGGCGGCGCTTGGGAAAGCCTTGTACGCGCTGTGAAGCGTGCGCTGGAGGCCACGCTGAAGGAGCGGGCACCGCGGGAAGAGACATTAAGGACCTTACTAGCTGTGAACAGTCGCCCACTGACACATGTGTCAGTGGACCCCCTGGATGACGCGCCAATCACTCCTAACCACCTGCTTCTAGGAATATCGGGCAGAAATACACATTTAACCCTTTACGGGGCATTGGATGCAAATGTCTGTTTAAAGAAACAGTGGCAGATGGCTCAGCAGATGGCTGACCTATTCTGGAGAAGGTGGATGCGGGAGTACCTACCGACCCTAGCCCGACGACACAAATGGCAAGAACCTGCACCCGCAATCAAAGAGGGAGAGATGGCCGTCATCGCTGATCCAGCATTGCCCCGCAACACATGGCCCAAGGGAAGGGTGATAGAAACAAAAGTAGCACCCGACGGACAAGTCAGAGTAGTCCGAGTAAGAACCACGGCGGGCGAATACACCCGACCGGCAACAAGAATCATCACACTGTCCACGGCGCCGCAGTGACGGCGTCACTATTGCAGATATTGAGGGAATCCTGTCCTTCCTGTGAGTGCAGACTGGCTACACGGGGGGAGTGTTTCGGACAGGAATTAGAAGTTCGAAACGATCGCCGTGGAACGGTGGCGTCATCACGAAACAATGCCAGTTTTGAATGTTTATGTAAACAGATGAAATAAAAGACTTTATGTGACACACTATTTTTTGGACTCTATGAATAATGTTTATTATTATAGATTTAAATATTGACATATACAATGTAATATTTATGGATTTTTGTCACATCTTTTATTTTTTAATAAAGAGAGTAAATCGCTTGCAAAGCGATAGACGATGCGCTTTTCGAAGCAATCAGCCGTTCGCGGCATTTTTGACTGACATATGGTCAGTATGGAAATCGAAATATTTTCCAAATATTTCTGGAATTTGACCCGCTCACGAGGCGTGATAATTTAGACTGGTATATACATTTCCGAGAACCAGCCAATTGGGTGCGCCCGGCTGGTATTCCGAAGATTAAAGTGGGGCGGCAGGCTGCAGACTGACCGTTCCCCATATCGCTTCCATCTGATTTACGGGTACCCAGCCCGTAAAATCAGAGTCTTGTCGCACAAGACCGACTGGACGTAGACTGGCGGAGGAGCATCATCACTAAAAAGTGCGTGGAGCACCGTACACACAAAATATAAATTAAACTTTACAAAATTCTTCAAAAAATAATTTTTATTAAAAACACAGGAAAAGTCAAGAAACGCATAGAAAACATAAAATGGGGAGTTAAAAATAGTGGCCCTAAAATGGACCTTTTACGCTCAACATAAGCGCAATCGCTAATATCGACCCCACCGGCCGAGCGATACCGTGCCGAAAAAGATGACTTTCAGTCAAAATCGAATATTGGCCGCTACAGCAGTCCAATTAAACTAAAACTTTCTTTATTGTATTCTTCCAGTAAATATCTATACAAAAAGTATATATTTACGACTACAAATTACATCAGAAACGTAGGAGGAATTTTGTTTGATAAAATTGTTTATAACTAACATAATATTAATTATTCACTCATTAAACTATAGTCAAAAGACGCCTTATAAAATATACTTCATAATTATTACACAAAAATTCATGTATCTACTTAAGAACTATTTTTATTGAATTTAATGTAACTAGCCGATTGCACTCGGTACATAACTTGTAATAACTCTGTTAATACTACCTTGCGGGTCCCATAGACTATGTTAGATTATCAGCAAGGTTTAGTCTTGTATAAATTAACATGATTTACGTCTCACAAAGACGATGAAACTATTTTTACGATTTTTTATGTCGGAGCAAAGTGCTTTCTGCCGATCTCCGCAGCCAAACGTCAGACTGATTAGTACCAAAATTCACTCAGAGATGGCGCGAGCGCTGAAATCGGCAAAGCAAGCTTTGTGATTGGCTGATTGTTTTACGATGGAGTTATGGAAGGGATTTTGTAATTTGGCTATATAAACAGTTTCATAACGGCGAGCAATTCAGTACACCTGAAGGTGCTTTAAGAGCCTATCGGACCACTTTTACCAGTCTTTCATTTCTCTCTACCTACAACGACCCTGCTGACTACTTGGACTTTCTCTGGATCTTCTTTGGCCCTTTTAAGGCAACCTCTACTACACCGGCGTTTCTAGATTGGTTTTATACGACTTTGCCATCTGAAACTTTCGGTGCGTTTCTTCGAGTTTTGGGCACGTGGAACCAAACTATCTTTTGCGTGTTCCTGTCCGGAACAGAAAGGCTTGGGTACACTAGAATTCTTTTTAAATAAATAAGAAAAAAATATTCAAAACTGGGTTTCATTACAAAAAAAAATTTTTGTCCACAATTTAAGAAATAATCTAGCAAGTATTGTACTATTTTGGAATCCTTATTAAATGCGCCAACTTTTGAAGTTACATACTTGCCAATCTCGTGTGGTACATTTTTTTTCCAGTAGTCAGTTAACCCGATCAGTGCCACTGCCGCGTAAACGCGCGAAACTTTGCATGTCCCGTCAGGCCAGTGCCGCGTTACCGCGCGGGAATTTTTCGATGTAAATGCGCACAACAACAAACGATTTTTAACACGTCACCAATTTTAAATCGTACTGGCATCTATAGACAACGATCCTAAGCAGTTACCATATTTTTAAAACCACCAAATCTCGTAAAATTAGTGATTTATGAAAGTGTTCCATCTGACAGTTCTCAGAGTTCGCTAGGGTCGCCGCTTGCAAAGTTTTTTGGCTGAGAAACGGGGAATCCTGCAATACTTCAATTTAAAACTGCGCGTTTGGCTTGATTTTGTTCCCAATTATTGACAATATTCGTCGGTTTTTTCGCCATTTTCGTATTTTTAATGCAATTTGAGTGAATATAACAATCTTGTGCGTCTATAAAATTATTTTTTTATCTTTATTTTAGCGAGATTCAACTGAATTTTTTGTTTCTCTGTTTTTCCGTACTTCAGTTTGATTTTGTTCACGATTATTTAAAATATCAGTGGGTTTATTTCGCCGTATTCCTGTATATAGTGCAATGTGAGTGAGTATATCTATATAGTGTGTCTATGAAATTAATTTTTACACGTTGTGTTCAAATTATTGTGTTAATTTTTTGTTATAATACATGCGGCAACGGACTTATTTATTTATTGCAAACGCCGTGCGCGTGTGTGTATACGGAGCGGCAACTCGTAGCACAAGACGCGTCGGCTCGCGGCGAGCAGGTACAAACCTCGCTCGCATCGAGCCACGCGGCGCAGCTTTTGGTCTATATTCTGTGGGCGCAGCGCCCGCGATCTATATACACCACATTTTTACCTTTTTTCGCGAGATTCGCGTGAATTTTTGTTTCTCTGTTTTTCTATAAAACATTTTTTATATTTCTTTTTGTGACATTACAATGGCTGACATATGATGATGATGAGATTGTTGGACAAACCGCCGAATCTGATGAGAGTGATGTGGAATTCGAATTGCCAGAGTTTTTTGAGCCGGATGAAAATGAAAATAATGTGCCTGACGAAATAGAAAATATTGCCTCTACTAGTGACGTCGATAGTACCTAGACCACTATTTCATTGGGATAGCGATCCTTTCGTGCCTCAAAGGACAATTTTGATTCATGTTTTGATTCATTCAATGCTATGAGTTGAACCGTATTTTGAAATATACCACACGCAGGAAGAATTCACTACATAATAGTAAGATATTAAAGGTGTAACATTAAAAAACAGGTAAAAAAAAACAAAAAAAGTGAAATTGTGACAACCCTGTTGTATATTTTGCGGAATGAATTTATTTTGCTTTTGCTTCAAAAAACTCCGTCATAAATTCGAAAAACATAATTCTTTGGTAAGTTCTTACACTTTTTCATCATATTATGCCTATTTTTATTGTTTTTTATTTACTTTATTTTACGGAAAAATGTCTGGCCTATAGGTGTCCCCCATAGAAAATATGGCTGGCAGTTAAAAGGTTAAAACTGGGCAAAGTATTGATTTTGAATACTTGGTTTGGTCAAAAGGTGACATTTTCTTCCAAGCTGGAGTAGTTGGCTTTGAGTTTTCGACAACCTTATTATATTGTACAGAAACATTATTCAGGATTACATAATAATTAAAAAAAATGAAGAAAAATAAAAATAAAGCAACAGGAGTGAAAAGACCGTCACAGGGTGTAGATTTTTTTTAAATGCTTATAATTTTTAAAAAACATGACTTAGATTTTTTTTTAATATTTTTCTGATAACTATCATGACTTGGCCTATCATCCGATTTCGGCTAGACGTCCAGATACAGGACACCCTGTATATCATATACAGGATGTACCAGACCTAGCAGCAGAAACTTGGCCGGGAGATTCCTGACTATGTTATGATTCTAAAATGTTTAAGCAACCATGACCTAATATCAATAGTTATGGAGATATGCAATATTAAAGTTTGCATTTTTTTTTCAATATTTCTGACTTATTTTTTGTAAAATGTTGGACTATCATTACAGTAACTTATATTGATTACGATAAATTCATTTGAATAAAATGATAAAAACTTTGTAAAAAATAACTTTTTTCAATTTTTGCAAGGTTTTTATCATTTTATTCGACTTGTATTAAAGCGAATGAATTTTTCATATTCGATATAAGTTACTATAATGATAGTTCAACTTTTTGCAAAAAATAAGTAAGAAATATTGAAAAAAAATGTAAACTTTGATATTGCATATATCCATAACTATTGATGTTAGGCCACGGTTGCTTGAACATTTTAGACTCATAACATAGTCAGGAATCTACCAGCCAAGTTTCTGCCGCTAGCTCTGGTACACCCTGTATATACAATATCTTGCACGCTTCTGCAATCAATTGTGTCATCTTTAGTTTTTGTCTGGACAAATCTCTTGATTTTGCTCTGGTTCAGGGTTTTCTACAGGGACATATGAACATGGAATTCTCTAGAATGTGCTATACCGCTTTCCAAGTTCTCCAGGTGAACCACCGTGGTGTCGTTTTTCACTTTGCTATACTGCCTGCTGATTGTAAACACTTGAAAGGCCACCCGATATTGAATGCACAAATTAAAATTATCCGTAACTTTGTTTTTGCCGCGAAAACAACGAACCACTCGTTCTATTATTTTGATTTACATATGCCTATTATAATCGCATATCGTTCATGATAAAGCAATATCTCCTAAACCACTCAATACAGATTTTACAGGAGAGGCAAAAAAACTACATAATACTTGGATTTTCAAGATACAATTTTTTGCCAGATCACATATCCATATATTTTAAAGACAAATACACAAAACAAATTGATTTTGACAAAAGTGGGGTATACGAGGTATTGTTTTATCACGAGCGATATATTATTTGTCTTTGTACCATGATAATTTTGACTTTTGACCGAAGTTGCAGTAACGGAACCCTGCTGTAAGTTGAGAACGGACTATATATGTATAGAATCTGCATATCTTATTTATGACACCACGAGGGATGGTTCCCTCGGGACCTTAATACCACACCATACTTAAAAATATGCACTGCCTAAATATTCTCTTCAGACTGTATCTTTTCCTCACATACTCTTGCATTGTTGACCGAGGACATCAGTAATGATAATTTCTCTCAGAATTTGTAAATCATATATTAGATACAGACCACACATTTAAAAAAGAAAACTAATAAGTAGTTAATGCTGAATTCGGGCATATTCTGAAATAACCCATATTCCCATTTCGGTATATTAAAAGCCCTAAAACGCAAACAAACGTCAAGTTATCTGCAATTTGTGAATAACTTAACATTTGCTTAAATTTTATAGCTTTCTGATTGAATGGAATTAGTTTCAAACCTGTCAAACTTAAAATGACAAAATTGATGGCATCACAATAACTGACATTCAGAATTTGGCCGATTATTAGTCTTAAGTCAGATAATTTAGACATTTTAGAAATCAAATCAAGTGTCCCTCAATACTAAATCTGAATAAATAATAACCAATTGAATTGAATAAATAACGTGTTATTTATTAAATTTCCTATTTTTAAAGTAGAGTAGCTCGTTGGTCTTGTGGTTAGGACTATTGCCTCGTGATCCAAAGGTCACGGGTTCGAACCTCACTCCAGATCGGCAAGTTAGTCCTATTTTCATAGCACAAGCATTTAGCTTAGTTTAAAAATAGTAAGAATATTGATGCCACACGTATTCCTTGTTCGCATCTCTATTTAAAAAAAAAAGCGCTTTCGTTCTAACGTTACAGTGGTATTGAAACCAATCAATGTGGTTTATACAAAGACGGTTAGTTTGTTTAAATTAATAATTATGTCCAAGCACAAAGTTAAGAGTTGTCATTTTGGATTTGATTCTATATTTGCTGGTAACAGTGCATCTTGCGGGCCTTCCGGTTCAGGCCTCATCGAGACAAATTTCCTTACCAAGAACCATTATTCTCTCAACAGGAATCCGATCAGCCCCGGGGGATATCCGTTCTTCACGTGGAGTCCGGCGGGACAGGACGTCGTCATGAACACCATCTCCAGAGCTATCAGCTAGAGATCAATCGGAGATTGAAAATTAAGATCACCGTTGCGTACTTCACTTCAAATTATTCCTCAAAAATATATTTCGCATATAAATATTGTTACAAGTGGTACACGGATTTGCGGTCATTCCTCCAATGATTTTTTTTGTGTTTTGCAAGCGAGGTTTAGCTTCAACACCAGAATTATAATTTCGTTGTACTTTTTTTTTCGAAAACATGGCGCTTTCAAATAAATAAAAAATACATTTAGACGAAGTAGAATTCAGATTGGCACATCTTTATATAGTCATTCAATGCAGGCATGAGAGCGGATGAGAATTTGAGCAATCTTCTGAGAAGATGTGTGCATTATTTTTGAAGGATCTATGTTCCAAAAAAATTTTTTTTTTGATTTTTTATATAATTATTTTACGTTTTTGATTTACCTACATACCCCTGGGGTCTGTGGGTTTAAAATGTGTATTCGAGTAAAGTTGAATTGATTTTATTTTTTATATGCTATAATATTGCAATTAGATTAGATTTAATCATCAATTTGTAATAACTTGTTATTGTTTAAATGTTATAATTAATTTGTAATAACTTATTATTGTTTTAATGTTTTATCAAGGCAATATGCAGGGTGCCTCACAGCTAGTAGCAAAAACTTTACAGGTGGATTCCTGTCTTGATAATGAGTCGAAAATGTTCAAGTAACCATTACCTAATATCAATAGTAATGGAGATACACAATATCCTAGTTTGCATTTTTTTCAATATTTCTGACTTATTTTTTGCAAAAAGTTGAACTATTGTTATATATCGATTAAGAAGAATTCATTAATTCGCTTCAATACAACTCAAACAAAACGACAAAAACCTTGGAAAAAATTCTATTTTAAATTTTTGCGAGGTTTTTATTATTTTATTCAACTTGTATAGTATAACTTGTATATATAGAGCGGACGAATTTTTCAAATCAATATAAGTTACTGTGATAGTAGTTCAACATTTTGCAAAAAATGAGTCAGAAATATTGAAAAAATGCAATCTTTAATATTGCATATCTCCATAACTGTTGATATTATTAGGTCATGGTTGCTTGAACATTTTCGACTCATTATCAAGACCTCTAAAGTTTATGCTATTAGCTATGAGACACCCTGTAAATTTTTTTAAATGTATAAATTTTTTACAGTTTTTGTCGAATATTTATCATATACAGAGTTCACCAGAGCTAGCAGCAGAAACTAGGCTGGGAGATTCCTGACTATGTTATGAGTCTAAAATTTTCAAGCAACCGTGACCTAACATCAATAGTTATTGATATTAGGTCATGGTTGCTTGAGCATCTTCGACTCATTATCAAGACCTGTAAAGTTTATGCTATTAGCTATGAGACACTCTGTATAGTTAAATCAATATGTAACATTTTGTCTTTGGTTTTGTTGATTTTCTCAATTTTTAAATTGTTTGGGTTCCTAGTAACCATCGGATGATACATTAGTATTGAGTGCTATCATTCTTAGAATAGGGCTCAAATGCAGTTTGTTCATCATCATCATCATCGAGCTGTGTCCTTCCAGCCTCTCCAGACTATTACATGTAAATTCAAACAAAAATTCTCTTCTTGGTAAATAAAAAAAATATGTAAATGTATCAAATTCTACATTCGTAATATCCATTCATAATTCATCCTCTCGCAGACTATCAGCGACTGAAACACTCAAGCTACTACTCGATGACTTAAAGACACCCACTTTTAGTTTTTTCTGATTCGTCACTAGCATCCGATTGTCTCTTGTTCCCGACAATTTTCGTACGTTTTATTACTATGTTTATTAAAAACAAACCCATCTTGTCAAATATCACTCAAACCAAAAACAAATTCACACACTAGTTCGAAATTCATTTTGTTCAATTCCATTTTATTACGTCGCAAAAATATAAACTCTTTTAACCCTTAGCACTCGAGTGCCGCCATAGAGGCGGCATACATGGTTTGCCGTATTACTCGATTGCCGCCGCTATGGCAGCAAGAAAATAAAGTATTATTTCTCAATATTTTTAATATATTGTTTTTTTTTGTTTTCAATACAATTTAGCCAGAATCATAAAGTACAATCAAATAGCAATAGGTTAAGGAATTTTATTGAGAAATGAGTAATAGCATACCAAAAACTTTCGAGTGAAAAGGGTTAACTTCTTCAATAATAGCAAAATGATTTTGCGGTTTATTGTAAGCGCAATTGAAACTGCGTAATAAATATTTGACAATGTATGTGTTCGAACTGCGGTAGAAACTGTTTAGAACTAATAAAAAGTGTTTATACCTGCGCTAATAGGTACTAGGACTCTTTCTGAAAAAAAACACATATATTGTTTGCGGTGACATATAATTGCCAACAAAGTTATAAAGGAATTTATTAAGGCGACATATTGTGACTTAACAGAATGCGAAAGGTTAATGTTCGCCAGTCTCCTTTGTCTCCCTCACCGAGCTACTCCCGGCTGCCCACCTTATGTCATCAGACCACTAAGCTGGTGGACGACCCGCGCTTCTTGATTCTGTTCGGATTTCCTCTCTTCTTCAACACTTTCTTCCCCAGTGATCGTCCATCCTTCCCACTGCTTTTCAGCTTGCACTCTTTGAATTTCGGTGACTTTGTTCATTGGCGAATGGTTTCGTTTCTTATGTGAGGATTTTCAACTTTTATCCCAACACTCAGTGTCCAAGTCTTGGCACCGCATATCATCATATGGAAAGTGGATTGGTTGAAAACTTAAGGTTTACGGTATTGTGGATTGTTTGATTTTAATATTGCTTTGATAACCAACAAAACCAAAGATAAAATTTTATATTTAGTTTTATTTTGCCTCGACAAGGGGACCAGAAACTGGTTGGCTAAAAATAAGAAACTCAACTTATTGTATATGTACTAAGTTATGTTATGTTATTGTTATGAAAGGATGTTGAAGTTGTTGATAATTTTTTTGCAACATTGTTTTTTCTACGAGAGTACAATATGATTATTTTGTTAAATTCATTTACATGTATTCATTGTCATGGATAATGAAATATTTAGATGCGATGTTTTGTTTTCAAGTTTTATAATTTGTTTTTTTTTTTAATAAATATGACAAATCCTGACTGATGATGGACATCACTCGATTCATATATTTTATAATAAATAACGAGCAGCGATGGGTGTTTTAACTTGTGTTTTGCTTAAACCGTGACATTTATTCCCCCTCCAGAGTAGTAATTATAATATAGACATTATGCAATGTTACTCAAACATGGAGTAGGAACGGAGACATCAGTAAAAGATGAGGATCCTGCTACCCTTGAAATTGACCATTGAAAATGACGAATTGAAAGCTTTGAAAGAAAAACAGCCAGCACTGATTAATCTAACATATTTCTCGTTTTGTAACAAATTTCATCCTTTCAAAGACCTTGATAGCGTTTAATAAAAAATCAAAGATTTTTGAATCCAATAATATATAATAAATAATCTATAATAAATAAATCCAATAATATAAATAAAGCTCCGCAAGCAATTAATAAAAACTTATGTGTGTATTTGCTGTATGGATGTGAGACATGGCGACAGAGAAAAAAAACAATTAGAAACCTTTGAGATGTGGACCTACCGATGGGCCCTAGGAATTTCCTGGAGAGACCACATTACGAATGAAGAGGCTCTCAGCAGGATCGATGATACCGGGCACATGTTGAATACCATCTCGAAAAGGCGTGCAAAATAGATGGGGCATATTTTACGTCATGGAAATCTGCTCAAAACTATACTGGAGGGAATGGTAGAGGGAAAGATTGCCAGAGGGCACCCTCGCCGTGAATATCTTGAGTAAGTGTGCCAAAATATGAATTGTGCCTCCTACACAGAGCTGAAGAGGATCGCCGGAGACCGAGCGGAATGGAGAAGATATGCTTTGCTGCAAACCAATCCCACGGATTGAAACCCAGGAAAGAAGGAAGGATTATGATTTCTGATAACAAATTCAATAACATTGTGAAGCTCTACCTTTTTAATTTACTGAGACGCGTTTCGCCTTATGAGAGCATTATCCATTTAAATATTTTATTATTTATATGAAAAGTATTGAGAAGAGACGCTATATAATTTTAAGAATTAAGGTCTTTTGTATTTATAAAAGTTGTTGAATGTAAAATATTTAGAATGCCTAATGCCCTCAAAAGGCGAAAGCGTCTCAGAATTTTTATTTTTTTATTTCCATATGTAATTATGGAGTTCTACAAACTTATCTCTGAAACAATAAAACAGTGAAGCATTTGAATTGATGGATTGGAATCAGCCTTAGTCATTCAATTCTACACCCATAAATATTTTGTAATTCATTGTCAAAAATGGGTACAATAGCTCTTTGATTCCAAAGTTATTTTTAATTGAATTTGAAGGTTTAAATCATCTATTATTTTCGATTCGGATAATCAATACTTTACTGTAGTTTGTCAGTTGTCAGACAGTTCTCATTGTTTATGAATTAAGGTAGCTTCGCAAAACTCTCCAGGTCCATTCAATACAGGACCTGATTAAACAGCAATTCTAATTAGAATTCAAGGATGAAAGAAAAATAAAATCAAAATAAATGTTTATTGAGCATTTCAATAATCTTATATTATTACACAATTCACATACAAAAAATACAATATGGCACACTTCAACATGTGCCGGCAGCCCGACAGACTGCCAACTGGAAGAGGATGGAGAATAGTATGCTTACTATTTGTCAGATTTATCACTATTGTCTAATGGTATCTGAGAGACTTGCGCTAGACACATGTGGGTAAACTCGCGCTAGACGCATGCGGGTAAACTCGCGCTAGACGCATGCTAGTAAACTCGCGCTAGATGCATGCTAGCAAACTCGCGCTAGACACATGCGGGTAAACTCGCGCTAGACACGTGCTGATAAACTCGTACTAGACGTATGCGAGCACACTTGCAGCTTATCTCCACGTATATATTTTCATCACAATATTAATATAATATATATAATATGATTGCTGTTGAAAAAAAACAGGAATTATTTGTACACGGTAAAAAAGGTAAATTCCCGTTAATATTCAAACAATTTTGCCAACGTTAACATAAAAATCTCAAAAATAAAATACACACAGTGTTAGTGCTATCAATTAATACAACAAAACCCTCTGCTGGTGGTTCGTCGGGATATCACTGCCCGCAATGAAATCCAGGAAGACCTCAGTCGATGACTTTCCTTCTGGTGAAAAAACTTCCTTAAGTACTCTAGTGTTGCTGGTCGGCTGCTGCTGGCGGGCGTGAAGTATCCGGATGGCGTCTTGTTGTCCCTTGGCGGCGGCCAGACGGAGGAGTCTCTCGGCGGCGAGCGGGTCCTTGGCGAGCCCGCCCCTGCCCTGACCGTGGAAGACCGCGAGGTTGTACGTGGCTGCGGGATGGTCTAGGCTGGCTGCAATGCGGTACAATTCTGCTGCCTAAAATATAAAATATCTACATATAACAACGATATAATTAATTAGTCATCAGAAATAATATCAATACTGTCAATACTAACAACTTTACTACACTTCGCCGAGAACCACTACTTGAGGTACACAGCGTTGATCATGGAACACACACACTCGTATATATGTCGAAGTTCGATCGTTGAATTCGCCAGATTCGCGAACTGCCTAGATTTTTCATGATATGTCACCACGGAAAGCCTAGGCAGATCACGGTCTGGCGAATTCAACGATCGAACTTTGACACGTACAACTCATTAATCTACAACACATTCCAAAATTGTATTTTTTGGTCATCGCTCTAAATTGTGTTGTGAACATTATTCATAATTTCTTTTATCATAAAAACATTATTTATTACTTCTTTACCTGTCAAAAATGACAAACTTTTATTATATATAATATTTCAGCCGTCAGTTAAGGTTGTAGAGTAGAGTCTTGATAACGTCAGTGATAGACCTTATTAAACAGAAAATTGTGTTTTTTTTGCTTCTTTTCCTCATTGATCCATCGGTAGAATGACAGACATTTATACATAGAGAATGAATTATATATTTTGATTAACAATTAATAGCAATGTCACATGCAATATAGTAATGGATGCATTTATGAGTTTTAATTTTCATTAAACCGAGATTAAAAAAAATTTGATTCAGGATATTTTATCAAAAAAGCATAAATTCAATGTTTTCATTTTATTTACAATTTTGAAAATGGGATTAAATCAGCTATTGGATAGGAAGTTACGCATTCAAAATTCTTATTGACGGGGATTGTGAAAACAATAATAATTTTTTTATCATAAATATATTATTTATAATTTATTTATCACAAAAACATTACTCTTAGTTTCTTTATCATAAAAACATTGCTTATTTATTTATCATGTGTTGTTTTATCATGTTATCTTCAAAATGTTCATAAAATATTTATACTCTGTAACTCTAGGACCATCTATCACGGTCGATAATAACCTATTGACGGTCTAATTGTTAAAAAAAAGTAACCCATAAAAACCAAGTTTTTATTATACTCCCTTTCTCATTTACTAGTTGAAACATTTTTTTTTCGCTTAACCTACGCGTTGGGCTTCGGTCGGGTACTACGCTACGAAAGTAGTACGACGCTACGAAAGGGAGTAATAAAAAATTTCCAAAAATTCAAAATTAAACTATAATCAGGTTTCGCGTCTCCCAGACGCGTAGAAATATTTTCATACAACTTAATAAGTTGTATGAGAAAACCATTCAAAATATGAAAAATCCAAAAATTATGTAATTAATTTTTTTTAACGAAAATTTGATAGATCTTACTGATCATCGCCAAGAGTCTGCTTGCAAAGTTTCAGCTCGATTGGATCACGGGAAAGGGGTTTAAAATGGATCCAAAGTTTTTTCGTCAGACAAGCAGATGCCACGAGTTAATTTAAAGGGAGTAATTAAATAAACCTTGATTTATTTTATCAAGAGAAAACAATATTTTAGTAATCAACACGAAGCATAAAAAAGACTTTACAACAATAACTGCACAGTTTCCTGTAGCAGAATTGACAGAAGATTTTGCTTTATAACGATATTTATTAAAAAATTAAACGAGAGCATTCGGTACAAACCATTTTCTCATTTGGTTTCACTCCCAAACCCTTCTCATAACAGATGGCCAAGTTGTACAGTGCCGGCGCGTGGTTCCTCCGGGCTGCCGAGTGCAGCATGGACAGTCCCTCCCTCAGATCTCCCCCCTCAATGGCCGCCAGACCCAGCTTATTCTCCACCGAACTCAAAACATTAGTCAGATCTTTAATAGCGTTGTTTAATAATACTTCATCATCTTTTTTAACAAATTCCTCTTTTGCGGAATCGTTCCCATTAGCCACATTGTGCGGCACATTTGTGGTTGAAGACTCGTTGAAGAAACTCGAATTGACCACCAGATGGGGGGCGGTACTTCGCTGAGGCTGGGCGAAGGCGCAGGACAGGAGAGCGGAGTGCAGGGCCTTGGTGTTGGACAAAAGGATGTTGCAGTAGCGGTTTTGTCGCTCCTTCTCGAACCATTCGCGACGCTTCCGGTTGCAGCATAGCACTTGGCTCGCATACCACCCCAGCACTACAGCCCCACTCTATAATTCATAATAGAATATTTAAATAACGAGTTTTAAAACGTATTTGAAAATTATTAGACTAATTATCAAAAACATTGATTTCGATTTTTTATTTGATACTTTTGATGCCCACTTCGGTTAAGATCAGAAGAACTAGCTGTTAACAAAATGAATGGCTATTCAATATTGGGAGAAATCAGCTGGAAGAGATGCTCAAATGAACAATACTGTTTTTACTGTACATTTACTCTATACTTTGTTCTTATATTATCAACCTTGGAATTAATTTACTTATTTACACTTTTGTTTGTTCATATATGTATATACTTTTTACTTAATTTACTTTACTTATATTTTTATTCTTATTTACTTTATTTCTTATTTCTTACTTACTTTATATACTTTTTATTTTAAATTACTTTAATTTATTTTTCTTTTATTCTTCTAATTACGTAACCATGAAATTAAATATTTAAATGGAGTCTCAATGAATGGAATGGCTACTTACTTACCTCAAAACGGGTATTTTATGTACCTAGCGAGGTAGGTAACGATAAAGGCCTGCATACAAAAAATTGTATATTGTACTTGTTGCTATCTTATTCATAAACTCTCTAAATATTCTTAACATTAATTATGTTGATGCAAGCTGTTATAAAAGTTATTGAGCTAATAATTATAGTAGGGAAGACCTTGAGGTCACTCACCCAACTGAAAGCATTTATCCAGGGGTTGGATAAATGATAATGGTACCAACTACTGTCATTCTTCCTGGTATTTTTCTCGTCCGCATTACCACTGCAACGGAACTTCTCCTGATAACTCTTGACGGCGTTATCTTTCCGCGGGACGACAGAGGTGGTCGGGTTGGACGCGAGGCCAGCCCCGCGCCTTACGTCGAAATAATTTACGCCACGCTGAAGTGTTTCTTTTACACAACAAGTTACATACTTCCACATTTTTCTACCCCGTTACAATATTTTGAAATCCATTTCAATGTATCAAAATTTTGACAGCGGACACTACCACAGACACTACTTTCTAAACTATTTTTTCTAAGCAATATTAATAGACAATTAAACCAAAATGGAAAAGAGATATACTTTCAACGAGATTTCAGATAAAACTGAATATAGTATCGTCTATGGTATTCTTTTCCACTCTTTTCTATGGTTTTATCTACCCGCCATTTTTGAATCAAACACATTGCGTTTGACAGCTTATTACATTTTTCATGTTATTATTATTTTCTTGCAAGCATTTGTTTTGTTTCGTTCTAACACATAAATATTAAGAAAAGTACAATTCCATCAATATGTGTGGTCGCACAGGATTGTGAGTATCAAGACGTATTTTATTAATTGGATATTTATTCTAATCTATGCGAGTTAAAAAAAACTGACATTTGGAATGAAAATGTAAAAGGCCATTCCATATTCAAAGGTAGGTATTGAAGATGATAAAAACGTGTCGTAAGAAATGTGCGGTATTCTATTGTGGCTACCTGTCTCTGTTGTGACATAATATGTTAGTATATTTTGTATTTCAAATTAATATTACCAATTTTTTAACTATGTAGAACCTTGAGTGCCGCCGATGTCCAGTGTGCTTGCGCTTATAAAAGAAACAATGACAAGGATTACCGGCAGCCCGAATGGAGTGACGAACACAACCTTGGCAAGGAGTACATTCCGTCGTATAACATTGCGCCGACTGAAGTGACGCCAGTCCTCGTATCGGCTGCAAACTTTGGGGCAGGAGAAAATGATGAACAAATAATTAAACCAATGATGTGGGGAATGGTTCCTCCATGGCACAAAGTAAGTTTTGTCTTTTTAAATAATTAATACTTATAATATATAATACAATTGATTTGTCATACATATTGCAATACCTTACCAAAATATGTATTCTAAGATGTTTAAAGTTTTTTGTTTTCGTAATTAAATTATACTCTTACCATTAATAGTGATACTTTTCTATATCAACATGACAAAAAAAATTGTTTTCATATATATGCATTTTAAAATGAATTTAAAGAAAAATCTATTTAACTTAAACCATTTACACATTTTCACTGAATTAATGAATGTAAACTATTCGCAGTAAGACAAATTCTTTTTTAGACTTTATGTATTGTTAATTTATTTTCTAGATTAATTTAACTTTCGTTTTCACTTTCTTTTTATGTATTGTAAATTTATTTTCTAATTTAGCTAAATTTTTAAATAAAGTATTTTCTTTTCGTTACTTTCTTCACCTATGGCTAATTTTTATTACGTTTGATAATACTTTTTATTCTATTACTTTAACCTTAGGAAACTTCACTGGTCACATAAAGATAATATGTATGGACATTAGGGTGTGTCACTTTTTTCAACTTTCGATTATTCAAATGTAATAGTTCTCCAAAGTTGCATTTTTATATGTTATTAAATGCTGTATTTACAGTTTTCCTTAATACTGGTACTTTTGGCTAGTTAAAAGGCCTTGAAATATAGAAAAAGTTACAAAATAATGTTCCAATCAGAACGATATATTTTTTGTATTTACCAATTGTATTAGTAATTAAATGCTTTTTACTAATAATAATACAGCCAGCATAAGGATAACACCATATTTAAGTTCATTTTGATAATCTGTTAGCATTAAATACCTACCCCCGTTCGGGCAATTTCGGCTTGTTTCGGGTCACGCTCCCGTTATGCGCGCCTCATTAGGTCAGACTCCATACCGAACGTTTGTATTTATTTGCTTACTTGTTTTCAACCATCGTAAAGTTTCTACATATTATACGTTAGAAATTTAAGTGTTTTATTCATTCATGAAATGAATCACAATGGCATCGGATCCGTCAAGTTCAAAAGAAACGAGAGGTCGTACGAAATTACGTATTTTTGAGAAATATCCCGAAAAATTCAAAAGTACTATGTTACCAACTTTTAGAGACGTTTAAAAGTTCATCTAAACGTTTAAACGTTTAGGAGACGTTTAAAAACATTATGAGTGGGCGAGTCATGAAATGAAACAGTCAAGTAGTTTAGAACCACAAGCAAAAGTCATCACTTCTCGAGTGGCTCGAACCGTTCTTGAAGTTTGGAAAAATGCAAGCATTGTGAGCCAGCTTCTATTATCATATTGCAAACAGTATAGGCTACTATCGAAAAAATTCAACAAAAAACCAAAAAGTCAATCGTATTTAGATAAAATAGGAAACTTTATAACTAAATCAACAATTCTTTTTGACATTGCTGCGTGCGAATGCAAAAATTCTTCTTCTTGTAAATGTAGAAAAAATAAAACTGTTCCAATTAAAGACCACCCATTTCTTGAAGACCAAAGAACCTTCCGATGCATAGGCATTGGAAACATAGTTAAAGGAAGAGAAAATTGAGAAAATACAAAAAAATGTCGAAAAGTTGGTTGAAGTATGTGATTTTTATGGCGTATCGCACAGAGCAAGCGCTGCTATTGCTTCGGCTACACTGAGTGATATCAGGGAGGCATCAAATGTTGACAAATGACAACAAAATTGTAATAGAATAGGGTATACAAGAGTTTTGAAAGCTCGTGCCTCGCAAAAATCATTGTCGAGATCTTTTGTGATACCACAAATCAATTTTGAGAGCGATCATTATTACGACATGATTTCCTGGCAGGATGAGAAACTTATACTGACTGAACTACCGCTTTTGAGCTATGTACTTATAAAGTGAAGAGCTGAGGACAGTTTTCGTCGAACGAAATGTCCGAATATTCGATTTTCCCAAGTCTCTGCCACACAGTCAGTAGAAAGAAATCTACTGACTGTGTGTGGCAGGAAAATATGTGGATGCCTTAAATTGACGACTGTAGCTGCAGGTTCTGTCATAGTGTAAACAGTTAGAGAAGGTTTTATTGCAGCCAAGAAGAATTCCAGGAAAATTATGCCATGTTTAATTCTAAAAAATAACTATAGCTGTCTTTAAAAATACTCTTTTTGGAAAATTTTGTACGTTTTATAATTTAAAAAAAAAAAATTCAGCCTAAAATTTGCAGTAAATTTTTGTTTTAATATATTATCTATATATGTATTAACGAAATTAAGTAACCTGATAAGAATTATGCAGAAGAAAACAGCACTTTTTATTACCTCTGAAAAATCACTAAAAACCAACATTTTCAGAATATTTGGCTCGCTACAACGAGCCAAAAGTATACTTGAATTGCAACTTTTTTGCATTTTTATATAGTTATAAATGGAATGCAACTTTTGATAACTATTAAGCTTAAAAATAAAAAACTTTTTTTTCGCCATACAAAGTGACACCCCAATGGACATATTATGTATTAATTGTACTGTTTCCTTAAATATATAAAAAAAAAATTACAAAGGAAAGAAAATGGAGGAACATGTACTCATGTACGCGGTCTCGGTGTCAATTGTTTGATAAGGTTTAAGAAGTGTAATACGTAATAATAATACCCATGCATAATATTACTAACACCTACTGTAGCTTGTGTTATTGCTTAATATTGTAATACCTTATCTTCAGTGCATGTAGAAGTCCTAAAGGGTATTAAATAAATAATTTTAAAAGAGCCAACGGATAGGACATTCTTAGAAATGATGGATGAGAAAGGCACAGCCGGAGGAAATTGGAGGTCCATGGAGGAGAGCTGGAGGGAGATGGGCTCTCGCCACACATAAAGTGGTTTGTGTCTTGGCTGGGCTGGCCGGTACATTATTACCTGCATTTGTAACACATGGTAGTAATGTACGTATATACCAGGTGCGTGTGAGTACATTGAAGCATGACTTTTACGCAGACATATATTGTGAAAAAAAAAATCTTAATAGATTAATATCTGAATAATTGATAGTAATAATTGTAATAGGAATATTATGAGCTGTATATTTTAATTTGCCTTTTTTTCAAAATATATGCTTACATAAATGCTTCAATGTTCTCACTGCATGCCCCTGGTATATACATAACACATATAGATCGCAACAAACATTCAATGATTTCTTTCTGAAGAGAGAAAAATGCTTCACAGTTGTTCTTGAATTAATTGTGACCACTTTCAGGGAAGTTATAAATCACACGGGTTGTCCACCAACAACTGTCGCCTGGAAGGGATCCGTTCATCCAAGCTTTACGGCAATGCTTTGAGAAATGGAAACAGGTGTGTCGTCGTAGCGGAAGGATTTTACGAGTGGCAAACTACAAACTCTTCCAAGCAGCCATACTATATATTCAACACTCAACAAGAAGGGCTTAAGGTATACTTATTTATAAATCACATTTTTAATTAGTGATGAAATTATTATATACTTTGAAAGGAGTGAACTGTATGAATGAAGAAATGAACTATTGACTGTGAACAACTTTATATTAAAAATAATTGTTTTGTAAAAGGCTTACTAAAGTGATAATTATGAAAAATATCATTTGGATACAGGATTAGAAGGAAGTACTGCATGTGTAAGAATCAATGGACCATTCACACGATGGTTCAATATTGTACACATGTAACTTTACTATTAAGAAAGGTATTTGCTCATTAGCAGGTGATCACATGAACTGAATGAACAAACAGATACAAGGTATATATATAATATAAATAAGGCCAGATAAACTAGATAAATACTCAGAAAAATTTGTCAAGCAAAATTTCTTCCTTCTTCAACGTTTGTGCAGGAGCTTTACTTTGTGATGCTGAATTCCACCATTTCTCGGGTATCCGAGCTGTCCATCATGTAGAGTTTTGCATGGAATTCTTGTTTTATTCATTCTCTAGTGTTGGTAACAGTATTGTTGATGCTGTCGTCCCCATCTGACCACATCTTGAGCCTCGCAGGCCTCTTGGATTGCAGTATTCTTCACGTGATCATGAAGTCTTCTTAACATGCTCTTTGTCTTGACAGTGTCCGCCCTCGCTTCAATGCCACATGTGAGCGAAAGCAAAATTTGTAATCGGTAATTTCACATTTTAAAAACCAACCAACCAAATATTTGGTTAAATTTGGCAGATGGATGACCCGTCGACATGGGGTAACGCCACGGATGAGGGCGGCGGATGGCGAGGACCACGCCTGCTGAAGATGGCTGGCCTGTACGAGTCGTGGGAGGGGGAGGAAGGGAGTCTGTACAGCTACTCCGTCATCACAATGGAGGCCAACCAGACATTCGGCTGGCTGCACCACCGCATGCCCGCCATTCTAGATAGCGAGAGTCAGGTTGCTGTAAGTATCTAATATCATACACTGTATGTGTCGTGTTAAGAATATTCAGCATCAATTGCTCTAGTTAGTAAAACACTTGGGACATCCATTGTACGATCCACTGGACTGCAATGCGTACTAAAGCTGCTCATGATATCATGCTGAGGCTACAGAGAGGAATGAAAGGAATTGAGACGGCGTGGTGTGAACAAAAGAACACTCGATTTGTTTAAGACAAGACAAGAATGCAATTACAATAGACTTCCTATTATCCGGGACGGATGGTAAAAAAATGCATAAAATGCATTTAATTAAAGATTGACCAAAAATACAAAATAATTGCAAACATCACGCGCTTTCTGATCCAAAATCGTGCAAATATGTGTTTACGCATAATAAAAATGCCGCTGGGATTTTGCAGGGTTGTCAAATACTTTTTTCGCACGATTATTCAATAATATAAAGTCAGTTTTGCAGTTCACGTCGTCGTCTCTATTATTAAAAAGCTGGTACCAATAATTGCATAGTAATTACAAGGTTTTACTAGTGGACTTTTCCAAACTGATGACATTTTGTCAAACATAGTCAGACATCGACAATAACATGAAATACAGAAATCTGTATGAGAAGCCCCTTTTTTCGTGTTTCGATTATACAGCTAAAATCAATTCAATAAAGAGGTTTAATTTTCGATTCAATAACCAATCATTCGTCTGCTTTTGAATTGAGCAACTTTATGATTGGTACTCGATTCAAGATGGTCGTCAGTACGTTATTTATATTAATGGAACACTAATTTCAAGTGAATAAATTTTTGACAGTTATGCAACAACCGTAAACTATACATGAAATATACACATTTTACTCTCTTTGAGGGCTAACTTTTGGTGCGCATGTGCACCAGCATATTCGTTGCATAAATTTCACATTAACAACTAACTTCGTGTTCTCGCATTTCCGCACTTGCTGCAGATGCGCGACGTGTGCAACTTCCGTTATAATAAAAAATTTACCCTAAGTGCACCAAAAGTATAATTTCAAAAATTATTGATTTTGCTTGTACTTTGAATATTTATTTATTTCATTTTACAGGGAGAATTTTGTCATCCCGCTGCTGGAGGCAGCCAAGTGATTCCGTGTAATTTAAATCGATAGCGTGATAGATTTTTCTGAGGAAATTAACTCATATTCCTCTCCATCATTATTATTATGTTGCACAGTAATTCATCAAGTGTTGTAAAAAATCTTTACCATTTAATACTTTGTGATCAGCTACACTTTGACCTGAATAAGCGTATCACATACTGAATCCCGCACCCATTTATTCATTGCGAATTTGATATCACTTATTCTTCATGATTTTCTTTAAATTTGAGAAATTCTTCATCACTTTCTATCGGTTTCGGTTACCGTAGAAACTTGTTTCATTCTCGTGCAGCTAGTTTATCGCTGCTTACTTTTTTGTCATGAATGGCAGATTGCCGGATGCCATGCCTTTTTTAAATCACGTTTAAGATCATTGCCTTTTTTACATTCACTCTGAGACTTTAAATGTTATATAAAAATATTTTGCTTTGACTGCGCAAATAAAATAAGAATTGTATTGCTTGACCACAATAACTTGGCATGCGGCGACTTTGGAACTAAAAACCGCCCCGCCCACACCTGGCGGTAACCCCTCGCCCTGTCATTCAGTTCAATTTCGGGAGCTGTGACATCTTGATTACCAATATACACTGAATTATCATGTCCAAAACATCCTAAACAGTCCGGGATGGTGCAAGAACAATTGCCAATGAAGTATTAAAGTTTTCGAAGCTGAAAAAGCAAATAATGGACCGATATTACCCTCTTGACAGTTTGACAGATAGAACAGCCACCATTATTGCTTGGTTTCTTTAGTGCTGCCCGACCAAATTTCTGTTAAAGGCTACGACACCGGTCACCGGACATTCTGTATTGTGTAATAAATTTACATCCTGGCAACTTCTGTTACATGACAGGGACGCGCTCCCCTGCACGCCAAGTTATAGTGGTCGCATTCTAGTACCCCACCTAGTTGATTGCAAGCATTACGACGCTGTCATAAATTATGCGTTATTTTGTAAAGAAATGACAATGACAATTGAACACAACTAACCCTCGACGAGGCACTAAAACAAACTAAATAATAAACACAAAAATGTATTGAGAGATCATTTATCAGAAAACAGAAAGTTGATGTTTTTAACTCTAAACATGTGTTTGCTCATTATGAAATATCTAGAAAATTTAAATTCTAAAAAATATTCTTTCAAGAACATTCGAAATTTGTCTCGGTTAATTAAATTCCGAATAATCTGGAGTAGGATGTATAGTTTATGAATGAGGTGAAGAGCTTAAGTGAATGGTATTGTTGGGCTAGAGTTTGGTAGAAAGTCATTTGTGCAGCAGGATGTTAAAAATTCATACAACCTTTCAATTATGGTGTCATTTTATTTATAAAAAAAGTTTTGCGATGTGTTTCGCTTCGGTCGACAGCCTGTTGGGTGAAAAATTACAAAATATTCTGTACATTTCATTATTGCTGCTCTCTGGCTATCAAATGCTTTAAATATCATTTCAAGGACTGGCTGGATGTGGAGCGAGTCCCCGACTCCAGGGCCGTGTCGCTACTGAAGCCGACCACCAACTTGTCTTGGTATCCGGTCTCCACACTGGTCAACAACTCGCGGAACAAGTCGACCGAGTGTAACAAGTCAGTGCAGCCGGGCGACACGGTGCCCGTCCTGAAAGCCAAGCCGAAAGCACCCGGTTCAAGGAGTTTAATGGATTCCTGGCTCAGAACGAGCCCAACTGGCAAAATTAAGCCAGCGTTGGAGACGAAGCCAAAATTAAGAAGACAAAATTAAGCCAGCGTTGGATCATCAAACGAAGAAATTTAAAAAATAAATTGATGTTTTCAAATGATTTTCCTATAATTTTAGTTGTACAATATACATACATAGTTGGTATGCCGGAAAGACCGTGCATTTTTTTAAAAGCATACAGTACCTAAATACTCTCTTTCCAGACCTTATACTTATACATTTTTGCACTGTTGGTTAGACACCGTAGTTATATTTATTGGATACTAATAAATATAATTACGGTGTCTCTGAGCAACAGTGCAAAAACATATAAGGTCTGGAGTGATGATATTTTAACCGTTGACGCACAAACCGTTATTTAAAATTTGTATCTGAAATTTGTATGTACCTATGGTTGGTAATTGATTTTTTGCAATTCGACGAGCAACAATCAGTACCAGACAACAATCATTATCACAGTTAACAATCATCGATACAAATCGCAAATAACTGTACCGTGTTTAATCGGCTAACCCATAACTCTTGAGTAGAGATGGGTCGTTGATGAACTTCATGATTTCACTGAACGATTGTTCAGTTTAGTAATTGTAAATTAAATATTCAGTTCAGTTTCATCAATTCTCTTCACTGAACAAAACCCCTTACCTCGTCCACTTTCATCCATTTCCTCATGCACTTGTCTCCTACATCTTCTCCTCGTTCATACATTACACACGACCAAACCATCTCAGAGATTCTTCCTTGCGACGACGACTATGCTGGGTTCAGCTCTATATTCACTCTTGATTTTCCAATACGCAACCCTGCATTTCCACCGCATTCAGTCTGCTTTCGTCCTTCTTTTGCTATTGAGACAAATTTCTTGACCAAAACATTTTAAACCATGCATACTCAGTATATTATCACAAATTTTTTCGATGATAATTCTCCAGCCATTTTAAATTAAGCTTTGTAAATGGAATAACACAAAATGGACACTACAATCCAGCGTTTTACAACCTGTGGGTTGCGACCTCCAAGTGGATTGCCGAGTGTTACTAGGTGGGTCGTGTTAACAAAGTAAAAGTTAAAAGCAAGGGTTGTAGGTCGCGTATACTGCAACAAAAGTACAACATTTTCAGTGAGAGGCTGTGCCTGTTTTTTTTTTAATAAATTGTCAAATCGTGGTTCTATTGAGATGTTAACAATCATATCATTTTCTAATTGAAGCCAACTTCTCTTCTTAGTTTTTATATTTACCATTGGCGATTACGTTAGTTCACATAGTGACGTGTCAGGGAAGTGGCGAATGGCACTAACGCTTTTAAAGCTTCTCTGGCCAGCTCTGAATATTCTTCTCTTCTCTTCATCCAGAAGACGTAAATCTTTTGCGAATTGAATTCCATTTTAAGCTCGCCGTCAGCAGCTAAATCTGTAAGATTTTCATTCATCTTTATGGATGACATATCCAAAAAAAGATTTAGTACCCATCTTTGCCCATTAGCTGCTTCACAATCCAGTTCGGGAAAGTAACTTAATATTTTTAACGTTTTTTAAACCACTGACATAGTTTTATGATGGATCTGGGGGGTTGCGCATTCAAAAAGGATGAAAAACACTGGTATTATCCAAGCAGTCATTTCACAACATAAAATATATCATTTCGACGGCTTGAGTCGAAGTCGAGGTGAAAATGCAGTTAAAAAAATTGAATAACTTTCCGATAATATCTATTTTTTAATAATAATGAAACACGGGTATTAATACATTTCTTTATTAGTTTAGGTGTTCTGTACTTGCAGAAGTATACTGACATTTATTTATTAACTTGTAATAAAAATATTGTACAGTGAAAGCTTGTTAATTAAATATACATATATATATATATATTATTGAAATTGCAATGGAAATTGTTTAAAGGCTGGTTTTTTTTATTGATGAAAAATGAAAAATCTACGCTTTTTGTTAAACTATTACCATTACCAGTTAGGTTAGAGTATAACCTAAAGAGGACCTTTACGCTAATGTGAAACTATTTAATTAAATGTTGAGTTTTTGGATCACAAATAAATGAAAAAAAATTCACTATTTGTTGGGACCAGAATAGCTTTTCAAATTAAATGTTAAACAATTTCCACTGCATAAATTTAAATCGTCAAAGTCTGAATTAACAAAATTTCACTGTATTTTACAATTCCAACTTAAATTAAAGAGTTATTGCTTGTTATTTCTAATAATATCTATTAGGTAACAAAAAGTTTACTTTCAATCATTATTTTACATTGATTATACATTTGTATTTTTTTTTGTATTTCATTGTGAAAATGACAATAATTTTTTAATACAGGAAAAAAGAACTATATCAATTTAAAGTAAATCTAATTGATGGAAATTTGTTCTTATTTTGTAAAAAACTTTCAACCTGTGAACTTCCGAGACACAAGTATCTATGTCCAATCATTTAAGAAGTGCAAAATTGAAGATTCTACCAGAATTTTAAATTTGCCTGCGGCTTGTAAGGTTAGGATATATCTCTGCTGCAAGCAAGTTGTGTGTAGGACCATTTACAATAGTCACGGGCGGTCTTTCTTTAACTATATGTAACTTATTTTACTGTAAATAGTTGCGGACATTTTATACGAACCGTATGTTTTTCCGAGAAACGATTCTCGACGTTTCGTTGAATGCTTATTCAACGTCATCAGGACGACCTTTACGCAAAACCAGCGAGAAATTGATTTCTCATTAATTGAATAAGCATTCAACGAAACGTCGAGAATCGTTTCTCGGAAATACTTAAGGTTTGTCCGCAACTATTTACAGTTAAATATGTCTAATGACCATAATAACAACCTTAACTCTTTTATATGTAACTTCTTAAACATTTTGTTCAATTACTGCCATTAATTTTTAACATCGGCACCGCACAATGTTGGATGTAAAGCGCATGAACAATGGTGATGTTGAAATAAATTGCAAACGAGTTTTCGGAGCGGAACTCTCTTGTTTGTACTTAGAAGACTATAAATAAACTATAGATTATAAATGCTTTATTCCACTATCTGAGATTGTAGTTACAATTCTTCAATGCATATTTTTAGAGCGGCAAAATCAATTTTACATTTCCTCTGCAAACTCAGCATAACGGATTTATTTCAAAATTCTATCCCTATAAAAAGATAGCTGAAACATGGAGCTGGACCAGACATACGACGTTGGTGACAAGTAAACATGGAAGGAGATGGGGAGGCTGGAGGTTGTCATGCCGGACTGTCCTAATGTCTCAAGCTCAACGAATACAATTTGATAACACTTCAGTTCAATGTTACATTTACAAGCTTGATTTGGGTAAAAATATCACAGTGGTAAGAAATTTTGGTAAATTATAAATATCCAGACATATAAACGACATTCAGTTATAATTATAACTTACCAAAAATAACTAATCTAAATGCTAAACAAATATAGAGGTGGGAGACCGTAATACAGTTCCGAATCTGCAGATCACGGAGGGTGTGATTGTTCAGAATTCTGCCTGGCAGCGTATCCTCAAGCGGTGGTGGAAGTACTCCTTCACAAACAGGAAGCATTCGTAATCATCTGAAATGCAAATAATACTAAATCTGGCGCAATTTACTTCATGGATTTGATTGGCTTAGTTTGCACTGTAGCTTATTCCAGAAATATGTACGGTAGAACCCCATTAATTCGAAATTCAAGGGACCCAAAAAAACATTTCGAATTATGCAGAACTCCATAAATTCGAAATTTAAGGTAAGTACAAAAAAAATCTAGACGCGATTGCGAAATTTGACAAAATTTGAAATCATTTCGCAATATTTATTACGCTAATAAAAAAACCACGGTATTTCTATTACTAAAGTACTCAATATTGACGAAATCGAAGTATATCTTTAAATTTTGTCAAATTTAAAAAAAAAAACAAATATGTGAACTAAAAAGCATTGATTTATGATGCAAGAGACTAAAAATTGTTTCGAATTATCGGGGTTAATCTACCATAAAATAAATATTTTGGGATTTGTGGGTTTTAAATATTTGGAATTATCCTGTACTGTACTGTATATATTTATTACACCACATACATTTTTGCGAATATTTTTACAGCATAATTATGAAACAAAACATTTAATTTAATTTAGAAATATAATTACTGTTTACGTTTCTTAATGCGGTACATGAAAGTACGAAATTGTTAAATTTACACAAATGTTTGTAGCGCTATATAAAATAAATGTAATATATAAAATGTCTATTCAAGGGTGATTGTTAATTCTCGTCGTCAACATCGTGTGTACATTTTTTAATCATTATCTAATCATTTTTTAATCATTATCTTATCATTTTTTAATCATGTTTATATTATTATTATTATTGATAATGGGCAGGCAGCTTAAGCTGATAGGCCCATATCACTGTCTCTCATTTGAATATCCAGCCTATTCTTAAATTGGTTGACACTGGCTGCAGACACAGACAATATAATGAGAAATAACCGGAATTTATATCAGCGACAGCAAAAAATGGTAGTTGATGTAGTGAAAACAGAAAGCACCCAGGCTTGAGAAAATCACACACATATTGTGGTCTCACCAGGATTCAAATCCAGAACCCACAGCATAAGAAACCAGTGTCATACCCACTGGATTATGAGGGCTGTCTCCTAGTATTATAGTAGATTTTGATAAGTGGCGGAAGATCTGCGACGAAAGAGGTCTGTGCAACGTGGCGCTGGTCTAAGTCGCGGGAGGTACAATGTTAATTAAACAAATTGAATTAAAACATTTATTTTATAACATACCATTTTTTAGACACACATTTATACAATAATCAACGCAATTAATGACCCTGATATTAATGCACAGTACAAAAACATTTTGTGACAAATAGGAAAATGACGTGTTTCAGAAAACAAATTTTATGGTTGGGAAATTTGAAACACTAGAAAGTAGAGTGCCACCAGTATAAATTGGCGTGCGAGGGAGGGCGTCCCTGTCGCCAAACAGAAGTTGCCAGGGTGTAAATTTATTACACAATACATAATACGCAGTCTCCGGTGACCGGTGTCGGAGCCTTTAATAGAAATTCGGTCGAGCAACACTAAAGAAAAAAACCAGTAATGGCGGCCACTCTATCTGGAGTCCTGTCAAACGGTAATTTTGGTCGATTTGCTTTTTCAGCTTCGCAAAACTTTAAAACTACGGCGGGGCTAAGGGCGGGTTTTAGTTCCAAAGTCGCCGCATGCCAATTTACGTTGGTCAAGCTCTAATGTTGTAAATTAAGAAGTTAATGTTGAGATGAAAAAAGAACTATGTGTAATGCCTCTCACCTGGATACTGATTGACGTTCACGAGCCTCTCCAAGAGGTGGCGCGCCAGGGGTTTGAAGAGGTGTGCTGGCAGGCGGGCTTTGCGCACGTACGGCCGCAAGTGGCGCGCTACGAGCGGCGCGGCCCGCTGCCGGCAGCTGCGTATAAAGCTCTCCGAGGTGTCGGGGGACTGCAAGGCCTGCTCATCGTCCGAGTCGTAGCCAAACAGATCCAGGAAGCGCGCCTTCACCTGCAAGCATGATTTATATTTGTTGTCCCTTTTTTACTCCCTTTCTTTTAACTCGTAGCGTCTGTTTGCTTGTCTGTCGAAAAAATCAATTTTTAACCCTTTTACCGAGATCCAATCGAGCTGAAACTTTGCAGGCAGACTCATGGCGAAGATAAAAATGATCTAACAAATTTTCGTTTAAAAAAATTAATAATTATAGTATAATTTTGGATTTTTCGAAATTTTTTATTATTCCCTTTCGTAGCGTCGCCCGACTCAAGCCCTACGCGTGAGGTAAGCAACAAACCTGTTTCAACTAGTAAATGAGAAAGGGAGTATAATAAATACTTGGTTTTTATGGGTTAGATATTTTTTAAGCTTCAAATTATACTACTACTGTGTGGATAAGTAGAGTAGTAAAAATATTGCTTTTTTTTGTCCATAAATCCATGTGGTAAATAGACACAGACTTTATTACATATTCCATGAACAACACTACGCGCAAATGGCTCAATCGTACAACAAATCCAAACACGACTTTCATTGATTGAAGGATTTGCATGCGACAGTCTAGAAAAGGCACAACTTTTGGATGACCAAGATCTGAATGAGATATTTGAACGTGGGCACTGTGGGTTGATAACGATTTTTACCTTCGCATGTAACTTGAGGCTTTTCTCGCATATGATGTCGAGTTTAATGCGGAGCTTCTTCTTCTGATAGTAGAGTTCGCACGGCCACTGGGAGTACACATACTTCTTAACCGGAGCCGGTTGACTGCTGGAAACCACGCTGCATCCTACCGGCTTCATAATTTGCTCCAATCTCTTCTCCAGAGAAGGAACGCTGATAGAGCTGTCCACTTTTACATCAGACAACTCTTCCAGAGGCATCGACGTGTCCTCCTTCACGTGTTGAGGAGTTTGTACGAGGTTCGACGTATTATTTCCATACTGGTTGATTTCCTCCAAAATCATTTTGACTTGTTTGTCACACATGAAGCTGTCGAAAATGTCGTCTTCACTGTCCATGTTGTCAGTCTTGAATAGTTTCTCCATTTCCATCATGACGTCATCGTCGGAAGAAACGCTAACTTTACTGACCCTCTGTTGAAATGTGTGAACCGAACTCTCCGGGAGACAGGTCTTGTTTTCTGAAAACGGAATCGTTTCATTCTTATTCACTTCATTTTTGGTTGAAATTATTTTTTGTTCATTCTCTGTTTTGTTTAATTTTTTTTCTATCTTTTGACAATTTGATTGTTCATTTTTGTGCATTGCGGGTGAAAATTGTTGAACCGGAGCGAGCGTCGAACCCACAGGTTCGGTCTGCGTGCTTTTACTTCTGGATCGAGATTTTGTGCAAAATTCTTGAACTTCAGGGAGCAGATCCTTGGTCGCGGTATGTTTCTTCACGGATTTAATCTGAAACATATATTATATGCAATGAAAAATATATATTATTAATAAAAAGTTTAAAGATTGCAAAATTCAGTCATGCACAGTGGAACGAAATTGTATATTAAACTACCAGGGGACATAAGGGATGAAGAAAATATAACAACTTTTAAGATGAAGCTAAAAAAATATGTGATGCTTCCATTTGAATAAAATTTATAGTAATAATACCTATGTAATTCTGTTTGTATTAGGAAATATAAATTCTTATATAGGGTACGCCAGAAAGAGGTACAATTTTAAAAACACCATTTAAAAACAACTCGTGTCTTGGAAATTCAGTCGCATTGAAGCGTTTCACAGGTGAGCGGAGCGCGTTCTGTGTGAAGAGTTATTACAAAAATGGCCAATTGTGTTTTGCATTGTTGTGCATTTATTTCGCACTGAGTTCAGATTACATGACCTAAATCAGTATCCCAGTGGAAGTGTAATTAAGATATGGTTCAGAATGTTTGAGGCTCCGTGCTCTGCACTTAATTTATGGGACGCTCGAGGTCGATACAAACAGAAATTAGGACTTCGGTACAACGCGATCCCGGATTTTCATCTCGAAACATCAGCTGAGCTTGCCATATCAAGAAATCTTTGTAGCGTATTTTGGCAAAAGATCCAAAATTACAGCTGTATAAATTTCAATAAATGCAGGAATTGAGATAGATGAGAATTAGAGAGGAGTTGGAGCACTTTTAGAATTTAAATTATTCTCTTTTCAGATAAAGCTTATTTTCACTTGAATGGGCATATCAACTAGGAATATTGGGATTATTAAGTAGCATAAAATGTCAAAACAAAACACTAAAAGCCCTGCATTTGTCCAAAGTTAGTTTGAACGGCCATTTCGGCCCAAGGAAGCATCGGTCCCTATTTTTTGAGAAATCAATAAAATAATAAATAAATATAGCTTTATTCCAGAATTTATTTTTATTCCAAAATTTATTCCAGAAAGAGTGGCCAATCTGTTACAGTAAATTCTCACCAATACACAGCCATTTTATGAGAATATTTATTTCCGCAACTGGAAGATTTTGAAGCCTTTAACAGACGGACATTGTTTCAACAAGACGGCATGACATGCCATATGTCTAACGAGTCATAAAAGTCATTGGTCGTCATAAATAAGAGGTTTGAAGGAAATATCATGGCAAGGGGATAATATTCCGTGGCCTCCCAGGAGTCCAAACTTGACTCCCCCTGATTTTTTTCTTTGGAGAGATACATGAAGAGTTGCATTTACATCCATAAACCAATCATGATTTTCCAGTTGAAGATCAATATTCGTAGGGAAATGGCCGCTGTGAAGTGTTCTAATGAGTTTTCACAAATTTGAGATCCAGATTCGAAGAAGAGATGCAGATGGTTAGCATCTGAACAATGTTAATTTGAAAAAATAAATTTCCCATGTATCCATTTTAATTTAAATATATTTTTATTTCAGTACCACTTGTTTTTTTTTATGAATTTTCATTTTCCACTCAACTTAATAGCCCACCCCGTATTATCTGCTGTGAGTAGTTTGGACGAGTCGGTAAATAAGTCTGCGGCTCGAGCAATCCATTTGGGCGAGTTGATTTCCCTATCAATGTGGGAAGTCCGCGGCCTCCCATGAACCGAGCGTAAATATGTTACACATCAAAAATAATTTAAAAATCAATACGAGGGTTAAAAAAGCCAACTTTATACCATTGTCAGGATAGCTTCTCTGTAGAGGGGCACCAGCATGGCCTGCGCGGCCGCCCTCAGCTCCATGTCCTTGGCGGCGCGCACCACGTCCCTCGGCGGTCTCTCCCCGCACCAGCCCACATAGTTCTCACAGAGCAAGCGGATCATGTACTTTAAATAACTCTTGCGGACCTGCAACACATAACCATCAATTCTCGGAGGGTTTGAAGGGAGCCATTTGGTGCGCCAGGAATTAAGAATAAAGTTGTACATCGGATGAAGGTTCCGAAAGGATCGATGGTGAATCTCTGGAGTAAAGCAGCAGCGTGTAGAATTCCATTTTGTATTCTTAACATTTATTAGTTATAACTCTAAAAGATTAGTGAAAGCATTTAGCTTTTTATAAATCTTTTGCAGAAAAAAAGTTAAATATTTATAAAATGGGTAGTATTTTTTTTTGTTTCAATTGTAATTTTGTTCGTATTATTATTATTACGTAACAAAATTGTATGCAGTGGAGGTGGAAGCGAGAAGACTGCCAACCAAGTCAGTTTACAGTTTTCTCAAGAATCTGGGACTGAATAAATCACAAGTGAATGAATGGAAAGAATGACAAAGTTTGCAATTACCGGATCATATCATATCTGGTTATGTAGGTTCGAAGAACGAAATATACTGAGCACTCCTAATGCTTCTAAGGCCCGGTTGTTTAAAGTTGGATCAAAGTAAGCATTCGTTTAAAGCATAGATTTTTGCATTCTCCACCAATCACACGATCCGTTTTCGTAAATATCTATGCTTTAAACGAACGCTTGCTTTAATCCAACTTGAAATAACCTGCCCTAAGCATACAAAATGAAATACACATATATAAATCGTAATAAATAAATAAATATACATCATACAATATTCATTATTTAAATGCTTGCATTTACATAGTATATTGTAACTTTTTAAACTTAAAAGAATTGCATCATTATTGAACTCCATTTTTACCATGATTATGATTCATAACATAAACAACCTCGCCCACTAATCGCAAGATTTTATTTGCACAAAAAGGTCTTGTAAAATATTGACTTATAAATGAACATTTTGGAAACATAGTGGCAGCGTAATGTAATAATTCTAAATAATAGTATAATGGTAATAAAAAGAAGTTTTCAGTTATATAAAAAATAACGCAATCTTTTTAGTAAATTTGAAATACCTAATGAACTTACTAACAAATGTAAATAAACGAAAAGCATCAATATCAAAAATTAAATGAACCATGGTTTAAATATAGAAATGAAGAATGGATAGTAAATTATCGCCATTAGCTTGGTTTTCTAATAAAACATTTAAAAAAGGACTCACTGAAGAAATAAGAAGATGAGGTTCAACATCGCACGACGGCACATCTATAGTATTGCATTCCGGCAAATATTCATTTAGATATTCCATCATTCCGGAAAACAAATTAATTTGTTTACTTTTCGTACCACCGCTTGTGTTTGGAACAATAAACCAAAATTCAAACAAACGGCAGAATTGAATTTACAAAAATACGTGCATCTGTCAAATACATTATTTGTCAAAAATGAAACACCGGCTTCCGATGATATTCAATACAAATGACAATATTTGTGTAATCAAGATTTTATTCGTTCAATTCCCGCTTTTAATTTTCATTGTATAAAAGTGACGTTTATTTCTATCGAGCAATTTTCCCCACATTACGAACAATATTCCAATTTGTATAGGGAATATTATATTATATCAAGCAAAGTACCTACGCAATTTCTGTAAAGGAACCCACAGACGAAGATATATTAAGATGCATTTACACATTCGCGAGACGAAGTACGAGATGACTGTGTAAACAATAAGCTCGCCAATCGCCGCGTATTTCATCTCAACGTTTGCGTCGTTAGCGGTTTTTGTGTGAAAAGGAACGAGTGGCGAGTCGAGCGGAGCAATGAGTGCGCCTTCACATTTTTAGAACTTTACCAAGCGGACCCACTGATTTGGAACTCACTGTACAAATGTTATAGAAGTAAATTAAAAATACACGATGCTTGGACACGCATCGCAAATATTTTATGAAAATCGGTGGTGGAATTAAAATCAAAGAAAAATTATTTGATGGCTTATTATTATTATTCGCGTACAATTGAACTCTCGGAGAATATGTAAACGGTATCTCGACGAGAGGCAAGGCGAGGAGAGGGCACGAATGTGTAAACCCGGCGTTATATCCTCATTCCTATGCTCGTCATTTGGGGTCAGCTTTTCTTGTAAGTACCAAGATCTCAAGTATCTTAGATCATTTGGTCCTTCTGCTGGAGAGCTCTCTACAGTGGGCAGAGAGTAGCGCTTCTTGGACTGACGGGTGCCTACCGGATTGCTCCAGACTCCGGGGCATATCCTCTGGGATTCGCCTCTTGATGGATGCTAGATACGATATGAGTATTGGAATATTCGGGTCACATGACACTGGTCGGCGTCTCACAAACGCCGATCTTGTTAGGAATGAAATAAACTTTGAATGTCTCCGTGAGTTTGTTAGGGTGTGGGTGTCCCGTTGGGAAATCCTCAGGGCGACTACTCAATATGAAACAAAAATAGATTGAGAACGTAGACCTTTAGGCCTGTGTAATGTTTTACTTGAATATTTTTATACAAACCACCATATATTAATATCTTCATTTTTACGGTAGCAAGATGAATCTATGTCACTGATGTCGACTGAAATGAGTGGACGAATAGCGAGAAGTCCGACAGATAACCGGAGTCATCGCTACACGACCTAAAATATCGAAGAGTGAAGACAAACAATTTATGCTACAGCAGCAGACTAAAGATCCATGATGCTTATACACAAGCACAAAATATAGACATAAATACATAAGTATCATACTGAAATAGCATGAGAATATGTATGATGTATGAAAGTGAACAGGGTAAGAGTGTTAAGTTAGGAAAGAGGAGTATAGCGTTCCATCCTCTTTGCGTACCCATTTGTGACCCATTTGAAAGGACGTGATGGTAAGTTGACTAGCTGGTCAAATATTTTTTTGACTCCAAGGAACGATAATAGTCCTAGATGTTTCGTACATAAATTCTATTTTTATTTATCATTAGCGTATCCTAGACATATTGCAAGGTATCGAGTGAACGAACTTCGTATCGCTCTGTTGTTGACGTTTCAATTTTCAACGGTTGGTCGCCTGTCGTTCGAATGTCATTCGGTATTTTATTTGTGATATTTACAAATGACGTGTATCAGTCCTGTTTTTAAAAATTATCTTGAGTTCGTCATCAACCAACATTTAATTTTATTAAATTCATAGTGAAACGTGTCGAGTTAGTCGTAAGGTCAGGATCGGCGCGTCCTATTTCTGTTTTTGTTCAATATTAATTGTATCGACAAACGAGTGACTGAAGTCAATTCATTTCTAGATACAATGTGTGGAACAGAGAAGAAGATGGGTTCTTTTAGGGCCCTAATCCTCGTGGGGGGCTACGGGACGAGGCTGCGCCCCCTGACACTGAGCAGGCCGAAGCCTTTGGTGGAATTTGCCAACAAACCTATTCTATTACATCAGATAGAAGCTCTTATCGAGGCTGGAGTGACTGAGGTCTGATATTTTACTATAAATATTACCGTGGCATTTATAATTTTTGTTAAAACAATATCTTTTTTTTTTCATTTTAATGCGGATTATTATTCAGCAGTTTAAAGTCAACCTCCTTGTTGGCTGATAAACTTTGTACTACTTCACAACCCTTACTTACTTATTTACCATCACACCACAGCATAGAGCACCACACTCTTCTGTCCTGACGTACAACTTTCACCTCATCCACATTCATACATCTTTGCACGCAAGCTCGCCGGTTGTTGAGGCTTCTAACGGGACCATCTTCCAGTATCTGGTTAATGCCACGTCTTCCGCGCTCGCCCTCTCTTTCTGGCGCCATTAAGACTTGCATTATATATTTTTCTTACTGTTCTTTCCTCATTCATTCGCTCAAAATGCCAAAACCATCTGAGTGACCTTTTTTTAATTATATTCATAACTCGGTTATATTTTATTGTTTCATTTCAAAAGGCGCAACTCCTCTCATCATTATGCGTTACGATAATTGACAAAAATGCACACAAAACTTAAACTTGAATTTTATTTAAAAAAAAGAAGATTTTAACAGAGTAATTCAAAAACTAAATGTAGATTTTATAATTTTTTATGCAGTATGATGAACAATACTAATAAATTGGTGCTCTGAAAACTCTAGCAAGTCCCGGTTTCTTCCAGTCCGGGTTTCCTGAGCGGTTTGCTCCTAGTGATCTCTTTAGCTTTGGATCTCTAAAGCAGAAATATATAGATGCCTTTGAGCACATTCTCACTACATCTTAACTCGGGACTTTCTGTGCTTCTACGTCCTATTGTTATGAAACTCATAGTCATGCTCACCACTTTGCTAATATTCCAACAAACTTCATTTTATTTGTACAGGTGTGGTGTGTTAATGTTACTACTACACATTTATGTTTCTGCTTTCTCTTCCGCGTGTCATTAACCACATGTGTAATAATTTATTAATGAATACACTGAGGCAGTGTTTCTCAAATGGTGTTCCCCGAAACCCTAAAATTAAAGAGAAATCTGCCAAACAATTAAATATTACACTCTGTTCATTAAAATGTGTTGTAGAGATGGTCCAACCATTTTTTTAACTGGTTACCTAGGTATACTTATTTGAGATTTGTATCTAATTATATTGATGAGTGATAACTGAGATATGACTTTCGTCTAGTACCCGTCGAATTACCTGCGTATTGTAGATGTGAGAATATCTGAAATGTGCAGGTTTTTTTCTAACAATTTTTAAAATGTAATATTTTACAAAAGTATGTAAAAATGTCAGGATATCTTTGTCATAATTTGTATTATCAGGGTATGGTCAGCAGGGCAGGGTCATTATATGGTTTTGTAAAAAAAAAGCAGTTCTCTAAAGCATGTAAAAATATTTTTTTTAGCCATTTTTATGCTATTATTATTTTTATTATTATATACTCATTAGAGATAATCAACTATTGATTTTGAAAAAAAAATAATAAAAAAAGTTGACTAAAAATAAACACACTCATCTAAAAAAAACATGTTTATAATTGTCAAATACAAATACATATATATCAGTAGATAGTCAACTAAAACCAAATAAACATAGTTATGAATAATAATATCAAAATTTATGTTATTTTCTACAAAATGTAAAAGAATGCCGTGACTAAATTTAATGGAGAAACTATGTACCGAGGACGTAGTCTTACATCCTACGGTGCTATTTCCCTTGCCGAATTATACAGAAACAATAGAGCGCTATTCTTCTGTTTTTACAATGATTTTTCATTTGACTATGTAATATGTACTATAAAATTAAATCCCCTTTAGTGACGTGTTCTCAAATTATTATTCGGGCCCGCTTAGATTCAGTGTTTATTTTTAGAGGAAGTGAGACTGGTGAAATTGCAAATTTAAATCATGCGTGTGTAACGGTTGATTGATTATTGACTTTTTAAATTGTTTATTCTAAGATTTTATATATTTTTGGTGGATATTTTGAAGAGGGTTTTCTATCCAGGTTAATGCTTTTCGTATTGCTCCTGTGTTCTTATGATCGAAATCCCGAATGAATAATATTATGAGTATTAATATACTTCTTCTTCAAACACAGCAAAATTATTTTTGTGGTGACATTATAATTTATGGAAATAAACTTTGTTTACACCACTTTTTTATTTATCAGGGTAGGACGAAGGGGCCATGGGCTCTGAAACATGTTGATTATTTTCAATAAAAAAGTTTTGTAAATAAAGTTTATTTCTATAAATTGTAAGTATTAATACATCTAATGGATTCAAAAATAGATGTTAATAAACCCAAAGTGGTAATGATGTGCAGGTGATTTTGGCCGTATCTTACCGCGCCGAGGAGATGGAGCGGGAACTGAGTGAAGAGGTGTCCAAGCTCGGAGTTTCGCTGGTATTCTCGCACGAATCAGAACCCCTGGGCACTGCGGGGCCTCTGGCACTGGCGCGGGATCTGCTGATGGCCAGCCCCGAGCCGTTCTTCGTGCTCAACTCGGATGTCATATGCGAGTTTCCCTTCAAAGAGCTGGCCAAGTTTCACAGAAGTCACGGAAAGGTGAAGTATTTTCTTAAAATTATGTTGATTAAATTCAGAATATTGAGTATGTCCAAATTTTTCAGAACAGAACTGGATTGTTGTCACAGGGACATCAATAATCAATTGATGTATATTATAGATGTCTCACTAATTACGGGAGACATCTATATTTATCAAATATAGATGTCTCATTTAGCGACATCTGTGGTCATTCAAGGGGAAGGAAAAAGCTTTGTGGCCGGCCGCGGTGAGGATCCTTGCAACTCACATGTGAAACGTGGCGTATATACAACTTCCAAAAATTAATAGACGTGGTATTCTATCATAAATGGTGAACGTTACATATGTGTATCACTTATGCGATCACTTAAGCCAACCGTACGATAGGTCGTAAGTCCTATGTACACCCATAAAGACTTCTATACCTACTCTCCCTTAATAAAATAATATACAGTTTCGTCTCTGTGAGACATCTATAATATACATTAATTGATTATTGATTAAATTGATTAGAAATTGGCTTATGTGTATTTATATCGTTCTTATTTACATAATTTGCCCTTCAAATGTGTTAACCGTGATCGACAAACTAAAGAAAGTCTGGCAATATCTAAACATCAGATGAAGTTTGCCAGAACGGAGGCTTGCGGACGGGAAATCAGCAAAAAGATTAAAAGCATTAGAGATGTGGTGTGATGAACTTATGGACAGCTCACAGATGATCACTTTCATTTTACAAAACAAACATTGATAATTTATGAATTTGTAAATGAGGTTTTTAACAATTTTTATAATTTTTTTTTAATGTTTCTTGTATAGTGGAAACTTTGTTTATCTCAGTATGATTCATGAACCCAGGGGATTATGTTTGCAAATATTTCACAGTCGTATTGATTTTTGGCCAATAGTTATCTGATGTCGTTTTATCAGAGGATCTCCATGTCGCAAACTTTTATCAGTAAAACTACTTTTGAACTTAGTCATTTTGAAATATTTTCTTATCTCGATATTGATATAATTGTAGCGATGTGATTATTGCCGTTTCTGGTTTACGACAACGGTATGATTTCAATTACTTTGCTCTGATTTGATAAACGAGCCCTTTCCTCTCCGGTGCTGTAAGCTGACTTGATATTGCCTCTAAATATGGGAATGAATATCTCTGTAAAAACACTAAATACAGAGTTCATATTCCTCCGCAATTTACTTGTGTATTCATTAAAATAATTACAATATATATACAGTCGTCACTCTCTGTAACGAAACTCTCTATAGTGAAAAATTCTTTATAACGTAAAAATGAATCCAACTTGTCTGGTTTACCATAAGAAACAATGTATTAATTCACTCTCTATAATGAAATGGCTCACTCTCCATAGCGAAAAAATCGGTACACTCCCGCCGAAAAAAGTACATCTGGATGGTCCGTTTCTTAGAATTTCTTACCTCAGGAGACACGGAATACTTATGGGAAGCCCGTGATGTTGACAGGAACGTCATTAACGGCTGGCTGGAGAAGGTGTGGCTGGAGTTGTCCTTGTCTTAGTCCTAACGCTATCTTCAATGTAGATGAGACCGGATTTTCTAATGCAATAATTGAAATTTAAAAAAAATGATACCAGACAAGTCTTTCAAATTTAAAAACGAGCAGTGCGTATTTGGCAAACACTCTAAAGAATCGAACAGAAAAATAAAACTAATGGTTATCGGAACGTAAAAAAAATCACGCAGTTTCAAGAATTTCAAGTAATCGATCACCTACAATGCCAAAAAGTCCGCATGGATGACACCATAACCCAGTCATTCATACACAACATCCATTTTCTAAACGACGACATGAACCTATAGATCCATTAAATCAATCATTTATTAAATACTAATCGCACTACACTCAAACACAAAATATATAATATACGTAAATGTACATGTAAAATATAATTAATTACAAAAATACATGTTACTAGAGCGTGCCGAAGACACTTGTAATTGGGATAATGGGCATAGTCTTCACTATAATGTTTATTATCTAAGTATCATGTACCCATTATCCTGTTAGGCCCGGTTGTTTCAAGTTCGATCAAAGTAAGCGGTCGATAAAAGCATAGATTTTTACGAAAACGGATCGTCTGATTGGTGGAGAACGTAAAATTTCAGTTTAAACTCTACGCTTACTTTGATCGAATTTGAAACAACCGGGCCTTAGTGTCTCTAATAAATAAAAAAAAAAAAAAAAAAATAACATTTCTGAGCGGAAGTGCAAAGATGGGATATGATCGGAAGGCAAGAAAAATCAACCCTAATCTTCAAGAATATCGAGCTGCCTTTTTTCCCTGACAATTGTTTTACCGCTAACCGACCAAACTTAACGAGATCGATTTGGATGATACGGTCTCTAAGGTAAGCTAGACGCATGGGTTCTTCTGAGCAAAGCCTGGAAAGAGGTGATAGCAATAAATATCCAGTATCAATTATTATCGCCACGCAGGGCTACAATATGACTGCTCCACAAAACTAAAATATGAACTGCCACAGGATCTGCCGCTAAGTGAGTGGATCCAGCAGATTAATATATCAGTCACCTTTACTTCCAAAGAGCTGAAGAGTTTTGCCGCAATGGATGAGGGTCTGGCTGAGATGATGATGAGGAAATCTTGAAAACTGTTAGGGGAGAACAGGATCAAGAAGACGAGGAGAAAAAACAGAGTAGCCCAATCCACCCAGCGTCAATCGAGCTTTGAATACGGCGAAATTGATTGAAAGTTCTTTTTATTCATTAATTTATTTTATTTTAGTATTCATTCCTTAAATTTACAAAGATGACCCTAAGTCAACTGAAGAGGTTTCCAAATTAAAAGATTAGATTTTGGAATAACAGAAGAGTGTAAACGAAGTTGACCGACTTGTTAAAGTTTTAAATTTATATAAGTTTAATTAGTTACAACTAGTGTAATATAATGGTGGCGGTTTTGCATCCATATGCCACATTTAGGCTTTAATTACACGGATACAAGTTAATTTTCTTCCTCACTCTTTATAACGAAAACTCCCTATAACAAAATTAATTGCTCGGTCCCTTGAATTTCGTTATAACAGGAATCGCTGGCAGGCATGACCCATCTCAGATTGTCAGGCTTTTCATAATGGTCTATAAATATTTACCAAAGATAACATACTCATTTCTCGTTTAATGAAAACCTTTTTATCGTGCTAATGATTTTTCTGCTTTTCTGCTGCCTTTCGCCACATTTATAGCTATAAAAGATTAGCCATTTGTAATCTCACAACACTTCATCCGTGGTACATATTAATGTATCTTTACAGAATTTTATTTTCTTTACTATGTGGATTGTGTTTCAGGAAGGAACGATCGTGGTGACCAAGGTAGAAGAACCGTCCAAGTACGGCGTGGTTCTTTACAAAGAGGATGGACAAATTCTAAACTTTATTGAAAAACCTCAGGAATTTGTGTCCAACAAAATCAATGCTGGTAATTTTATTACATTTTAATTGCAAATATTGCATCATCAATGTTCCTGCTATACATTTTTAAACTAAGCTGTGCACTTATGCTATGAAATTATGATTAAGTTGCTGGTCACCTGAGATACTGACCACTGGATCACTGGGCGTGTACCGTACACTTCAAGCACCAACCATATTTAATAATCTTCTGGTTTGTGTCTTCTGGGGTATTGTGCCATGTTTTTACTACCCTTCTAGCCTAAAAAACAGCATAATACCCCAGAAGATTCTGAGCGGCCGTGAAAACCTAAGAACACATTTAATAATATACAACTAATTTAAATGTATGAAGAATCATTAAGTCTGTTCTGATGCAAAATTATCATTCAGTGTAAAAATTCCTGCAGCCATGATATGAAAGTCAATGATGTTTTAGGTCTTTACATCTTGAATCCATCTGTGCTGTCCCGCATCGAGTTGCGTCCGACATCCATAGAGAAGGAAGTGTTCCCCGCCATGTCCCAGGATGCTCAGCTGTACGCAATGGAGCTGCAGGGGTTCTGGATGGATGTCGGACAGCCCAAAGATTTTCTCACCGGTCTGTGCCAATTAATCATTCCATTATTACAATTCTTAATACTATTAGCTTCTTCTTTCTGCTCTGAAGATTTTTTTATTCTTAATATTTTTAATATTTAAAGTATTAAGTTTGTGATTAGACATTATAACAGAGTGTTAGTTAAATTAGTATAAACCACTACCAGATTTTAGGTCTACCGGTTTCGAGACGTACCCATCTCTTCGTCAGGACCAACACTACACTACTATGTTCACAACACTATGCACCACAACCATAGTACTTTAACCTTTCACCAATATTTATCACATGCGTGTTATCATCTTGTCAAAGACCAGCATGCACTAACTTGTATTCTATTATTCATTTAGAAAATTTTTTGGTGGAAAATATTTATTCATTTGCTTTTATTTGACATTTAATTTTGGTTACTTTGCAAGGGGATTGATTATAAAAACAAGAATTATGATACAAAATTGTCAATTTTGACAAAATGTCAGATGATACCTCGTTCCAAGGTTTTCTCAATGAATTGAATATTATAATTAAGAATTAATGTTGGAATATTCACAATATGCATATTAATTAGAAGTTCTGTTCTGGTCTGTCAGCCAAAACCGAAAACGAAACTAAAACTTATGCAGACATGTTGAAATTTACACTATAGCCTGAAATCTAGGGTGAATACTACTTATACTAAACTTATTTTAGTGAATTTTTTAAGTCTTTAGGTATCACAATAACAAATATAATCTCTATAATCTAAAAAAAAAAACAAAAACAAATAAAAAAAAAAAAAATAAATAAAAAATAAATAAAAAAATATCACAAAAACAAAATAAATAAAAAAACAAAAAAAAAAATACAATAACAAACAAAAAAAAAAAAATAAAAAAAAAAAAAAAAAAATAAATAAAAAAAAAAACAAACAATAACAAATAAAAACAAAATCAACACTTTTATCGTAGTATTTTTTGGATAATATCAACACAATAAATAACTACTTAATCAGTAATGAAACTATAAAATTTGTTAAAAAAAATGGAAACTATGGCCAAACCTAGTCTCTTTGGCCGAAACTGAAACGGTGAAACATTAATAATTCATAAGAAAATATCTTTATAAAACAAATCCAACTGAGATTATAAGGCATAAAATTGTTATTATTTTAGATCCCACGATATTACTTGTTTTGATAGAAGTCCAATTAATATTTATCATTCATCTGTTTACAGACCTTTTGATCACTGAACTCAGCATGTTTTTGTATACAAAATATTACACTGTAAGCCACTCTGAAGGAATTATATTCTGTTTGCCTAGGAATGTGCCTGTACCTGACGAGTGTGCGTCAGAAGAACCCGGAGAGTCTGTGCTCCGGGAGTTGCATCGTGGGAAATGTCCTCGTCCACCCGTCGGCCAAGATCGGCAACGGGTGCCGGATAGGACCCAATGTCACCATCGGGCCCGATGTTGTCATTGAAGATGGTAATTTAATACTTTATTTATTAAGTACGGTAATCGTAATTCCTTCATTTTTAACAACCGCACAGATCGTGGCCTGCCACTTAGAGGGCCATGTCTTTGTATCCAATCAAGCGATGATTCGTGGTAAAGAAGATACATGAGGCGGTTATTGAAGGTGACAGGAACATACGGCGTCTGCGAAAGATCTGGCTCCATTTGATGGATATCTCCAAATCGTATTTTTTAATCGCTTTGTGGTTTATAGGCTGCTTTCCATGTGTATTTAATACATTGTGCAAAATGTTTATTACAAACATATTTATTCTAAAGCATCGGTTTTCATCATTAAATGACACGGCATCACCGAGACAAGCGGGAGCACCCATTGGGGGCATTGAAATGTTAAACTTGTGCTGCTGTATAGAGGCAAGGTCTTGACCTTAAATAAAAGGCTGGAGGTATTTTGGATGTGACTGTATCAAAACTCGCTGAAGATCTCCTGGGTTAACCACATTTTTGGTGTAATGAAATTGGTTGGTGCAATGAAGAGGTGCTAAGATGCATGTCAACTAATAACAACTATCAAACGAAGCTGCCAACGTCCAAAATGTTGGTGACCTTATACATCTTTCGTAGGATAGGGTAGCTACTGCAACTTGGGTCACCAACCTTACGAAGACAGCATTTGAAGAAGAAAAGTAAATTTGTGTAGTATATACCTAACTTTAGTTTATTTAATAAATTTAAAAAATGTACTTTTTTGCTGAACTTCGAACAGATAGGTGTTATCAACACAAATGTTAATTTTATAATCGAGTCATGAAATATTTACACGTGCTGGATGTTTTATAACTGACGGTGTACTGATATGCTCGCCGCATTCATAATATTATTTTTATTACACAGTGTGTAAAGTATTCATTGCAATTTTTAGTTATTAATTTTAATATTATCTGACAATCTTGTTGCTGGGTAATGTGGGCAATAAAAGCGTGACATGATTTTGGCATGTGCGTAAGTCATTTAGCCTCAGACATATATGTACTATACCACCTCTGCGTAATATAAAAAAATTAATTTAAATGAATAAACTAAAAATCTCCCTGGCGGCGGAGAATTGAAGCTCGGTCTCCTGTGACGTGACATGCAGGGATGCTAATTGTTACGCTACTGAAAAATTAATGAGATGTGGAAACAAGGGTTTAAAAATATTTTAAGCTCTTTACTAAAACAGAAGTCTTCCTAACCGGGGTCTTATCAAAAGGTCCATTAAAGCGAAAGCTCGTAAAAATATCACAAGAATTTATGAAACTTAAAATAAAATGGCCAAATGTATGTCTAACTTAATAATTTTATGTAACTATGTAATGCGATATTACACCATATATTACAATAACAAGTGTAGACAGATGCAAGGTGAGAGTGTACAAAAGTAATAATATGAACTAACTTACTAACTAACCATCGCGCCGTTTCTCCGCAGGGGTAGGCAGAGAGGATTGAACGCCACACTCTTCTATCCTGGCACACCACTTTTGCTTCGGCCACATTCATACATCTTCTCATACACGTTCTACGGTTATTGCGGCTTTTAACAGGGCCATCCTCAAATACTTGCAGTACCTGATCGTGCCAGGTCTTTTGCGGACGCCCTCTATTCCTGTTGCCTTCAACACTCGCCTCATATATTTTCTTAACCATCCTTTCCTCGTTCATACGTTCCACATGACCAAACCATCTCAGCACTCCTTTCTTTATTCTATCTACCACATTACAGCCAGCATTGCATTCACTTCTAATTTGTTCATTCTTCACTCTATCGTTCAAAGATTTTCCACACAAGCGTCTTAGTGACCGCATTTCCACCGCATTCAGTCTACTTTCATTCCTCTTTTGCCAATTCCAGGCTTCACTCCCATACATAAGGGTTGGCACTAGAACGCCATTATGTACCGCTAGTCTTGCTTCGTTTGACAGATTCTTATTGGCCATAATTGCATTTAGTGCGTAATGGTAATAATATGTATTAGGAAAATTTGAGCTGCGCTATATCTAAAGCAGTTTATGTAACATATTTTACCAGGGGACATTCACTGAATAAACATATTCATTATTAAAATTATTGGCACTTAAAACAGTTTGCTAACAATTAAAAAAGACTAAGGCCCGGTTGTCTCAATTTGGATTAAAGTAAAATTTCGTTTAAAGCATAGGTTTTTACGGAAATGAGTTGTTTGATTGATGGAGAACGCAAAAATCCAAGCTTTAAACGAACCTTACTTTAATCCAACTTGCTACAACCAGGTCTAAGATGTGTAACTTTTTTAACATAGCATTTGATGAACCAAACATCGGCTATATGGTCTAAATCTTGTAGGTGCGTGTATCAAGCGCAGCACCATCATGAGCGGAGCGGTGATCCGCTCCCACGCCTGGCTGTCGGGCTGCATCGTGGGCTGGAGGTGTTCCGTGGGGCGCTGGGTGCGCATGGAGGGCTGCTCCGTGCTGGGGGAGGACGTGATGGTGCAGGACGAGCTGTATGTCAACGGGGGTCAGGTCCTGCCCCACAAGTCGATCGCCCTGTCGGTGCCCGAGCCGCAGATTATCATGTGAACCGTCCGTCTGTTCCTCATTTTTTCTCGTACTCTAGTTTATTAAGAACTGATTATCCGGGCACAACATTTTATACCGTATTCCTAATGAAATAAGTATTGTGGGTGTTGTCAAAAGTATATATGAATGTGAATCTTGCAGCATACCGATTGGGCTGTATCGTGATACTGCATAATGGTGTTCACGTCAAATTGTAGTGTTAGTGGCATTCACGATTCACTTTTTGCGCACATATGATCCCATGTATTTACAGATATGCTTATGCTGGCCGGAGCCGATTTTAAAACATTTATCTTAGTGCCTTTAAGTTTTGCCGTAAAGATTGCCGCAAATCATCAGACGTTTAAATTTAAAGAGGATATATTATTTTACAGTTATTTATTTTATTGTATTGTATAACGGATTATGTCATAAGTGTAACTTTTAACGTAATTTATTAATCTCACTGACTCTCCTTATCTTCCGCTTCCACAGTCTTCTGTTGACGCTTTCCAATTAGTATCCACCGGCAGGTTCTCAGCATCCTTCTTCACATGATCTTCCCAGTGGAGCCTTGGTCTTCCAAACAGTCTTTTCCTATGAGAGTTGGAGCATTTTTATGTGTATCGAGAGCCTAGGCTCTTCATACAGACTGGAAAGTTTATTGATGCACTAGATTCTACACTCTTTTTATAGATTTGCTGCAAGTTTTATTAAATCTTACATAAATATCTAGTGCAGGTGACGGACTGTGTCAACATCGGGCATATACAGTCAGAACATCAAAGCACGAGTTGTAGCTCAGCATATATTATGGAAGAAAATTAAATATTTGTCAGACAGAATATTATGATATATTGTAATAGGCATGATGACAGATTTTGAAATAACATTCTATATTGTAGGTAACACGTTTACTATTACCGAAAATAACATTATTTCAGTAATAAACGATGTTTTTACGCAAATAATTGCATTTTTATCTACATATTTTTAATTTCGCGCAAAAACGACCGCAGCTGTCATTTCGTCTATGTGACGTCAAGCCTCAGTAAACATTGCATTGTATCCATGGCAACGGTTCAAAGACACGGTGATGGGTACTGAGGCGTGACGTCATTCGCTCTGATCGGTGTTTCAGTTAAAATGGCGGATTACCCAATTTTATACTTTTATTTTATTGAAAATCTTATTAATCTCAATGTATATATTATAACTGGATCATTTTTTAGAATCCTTTCAAAATATTTTCTTCTCTAAAATCACTTATTCTTTAATACTGTCATCATGCCTATTGTGATGGGAATACATATTATGACATACATTTTTTATTTTGTAAAAAATTGTCTCATAATAATAAGTAAAGCGCAGCTTATTTCAATGTACTGACACTGATTATCGCGTTTCCTATCGACTATGAGATATCTCGTGGTTTCACAAGCCATAAGTGTTCTGGTTGTTTCTTTAGGCCTCAATAAAAATGGTATTTGGACCTAGCCACCATCTGATCCCTCGGTAGTTGAAATATAACTCTGCAGTCATTTTTCAATGTCTGATGGTTACGAGTTCCCCAACTCTGACTACGTTACGTCCTTTTGTGCTGGCGGGGAATGTGTTAAACAATTTCTGTGCACAGATTTCGGAATCCGACGCTAACACTACATTTGACTATCTCTGTACATAATTAAATGACATCTTTTTAATAATGTCAAATACAATCTTGTACATGTTTATTTTATAATAATTTTTAGTGTTCTTAGTGTGCAGCGAGCATTTAATGAATATTCAAAGGATGTATGTGCGTAAATATTACGAGATTGTATTTGTTTCCATTTTTCGACTGCGTTCAAGTAAAAAATTATTAGCATCCGAAAGAGATAACAATATTTTCACACAAGGTCACAAAATGCATCAAAATGTTGATTTAATGCAATTAATTAATTACCGCGTATACTGAGTGTGTGTGATAAGTTGAAGCTATGCAGGATTTCAAAACCTCACAAATTGACAGCGCTAGTCAAAGATAAATACAAGTGTCCCATAGCTAGTAGCAAAAACTTTACAGGTGGATTCCTGCCTTGACAATGAGTCGAAAATGTTCAAGCAACAATGACCTAATTTTAATAGTAACGGAGATACACAATATCAAAGTTAGCTTTGTTTTCAACTCCACACAAATAAAATTTGATTCTATTAAAATTAATATAACTAACTATTTTAAATGTTTTCTGTTAATAAAAATGTACCGCGAATCCCAGTACCACCTGGCAGATTCTATTTAAAGGTTTTCAAAAAACATTGTAATTAAAAAAATTGTCATTTCCAGCGGGAAAAATAAATATTGCACTAATAAAATAGATTGTTTAGTGTCTTAGTTAATTGATTGAAGCTGTCTGCTATAATATTCACAATTGGAGTCCCGGTGGTGATTTTAATTTTTCTGTCTTCCTATGTGATTTATCAATTTACTTTAATTATCACAACTTATAACTTGGATGTTGCTTATCTCCATAACTGTTAATATTTCATCCAAAGTGTGAAGAATATTTTCTATTCAAAATTGATTGAAGACTCCCCAAAGTTTTTGCTACTGCCTACGGGACCCCCTGTAAATGAATTTATCTTGTTTTTGGCATTTTTTATTTCAGTTGATGACAGTTTCATCTTTTGCCATTTGCATTTCAAGTGTTTCTTTGACGTTGAACTCCTGCATTTGAATTTTCACAAATATCTGCATATTCCAATACCTTCAAGTAGAAACCATTTAAATTGCTTATTATTTATTGCTTCAAAATTGTAACAAATTTTTTCACTCGCACCCAAGTATACACGGTACTGTATATGTACGCAAGTAAATTCTGAAAAGTACTATTTGTAGAAATTTTACAAACCGTTGACAATATTGTTCTTTTGTACGGGACATTTAAATTTTATTTATTATAAATTTTAAATAGTATAGTAATATTATATTTATGTTAACAAATTTGGACAAAACTGTCGTTAAAGCCGAGCAAGTCAGATTTATTTAAATATTTTTTATGGCAATTATAATACTGTTTGGTTTAATAAATGATTATTTATGAATACAAATTTATTTTACGTATGTTCTAAAAATATATTTGACTTACAAGCTAGCAGTGATGAAATAAAGTACTACTTTTGTATCATAATTGTGGTTTCAAATTATTATCAGTATTCAATCACCGTAAGTGATTTTGACATTTGGTGATTACCTTGCGGTCTGTGATTTTGTGCTCAACCCTGATAGCCATTTATCCGCTTGTATCGATTTACATTGATACATATTTTTATTTCATTTCTGTCTTAGGTTAAATTTTTGAATAAATGTAATAAAATAAAAGTAATTATTATTTACAATAGACACCAAAGATAAAACAGTAGAAAACTTTATTAAATACCCATGTATAGCTAAAATTTCTGTGTAATTAATCAAAGCTGTATGTTTGTCTACGATATACATATTATGTATTAAGTCCAGATGCGGTTGTGTCCAAGCGTGTGGACACTAACGCAAACAAATAAATATATCAAATAATTTAACCAGACATTCTTAAAATGATTTAAATAATTATGTAACATGCCATTCCTGCGACACGTGACATCTGATGATGGATTAAATAAATCTAAACAATTCGCATCTTTGATAAATGTTGACATGACCTATTAATTTCCGATAGATGGCAAATCCTTGCCAGTAGCACCTTGATATAATTTATGAAAATATAGATGTGTTTTTTCTCAATTAAATGGCTATTGGATGAACCTGCATAAACACATGTTTAATTAATTTTTCTACATTTTGTAAAATTATCTACATCGTAAGGCATACGATTCCATTAAGTTTAATACTTTTATATTTTTCTTTCTTGCAATAGACTAGTGTGTTGGATTATTGCAATCGAAGCGCATTCAAGTACGTACATAGATATTACACACTGCTATGCTATTCTTTCTGTTTATTGAATTTATAATTTTCACATTATTTAATGATTAGACGCCATTAACATTAACATTTAAAATAAAATGTCACTCATCAATGTAATTATGCATTGCTCAATTTAATGAGTGGTGACATTAAAAAGGAATGTATATAGCATGTGTATATGGCGTTAACATGTACGTGAGTACATGGCGTTAACCCTTTGAACGCGTCCGTATCAACAGTTGATACGGCTATGAATACGTTTTTGTGCGCGGCCGTATCAACTGTTGATACGCCGACTTTGATCGCCGATCAAGTAGAGCGCCTAACTCATACAATATTTTAACATATACTGGATGAATCCCAATACTTTCATGGTGCTGGCATCTACAGACATTTCTTAAAAATAAAATCATATTTCGTAATAAACATCGATTATCTGTCACATATGCCGAACCTGTAAATCTGTAGTATTTCAAAAACTGGCCGCGGGATGGCGCGCACACGAAAATCGTTCGACGGGACGAATACGCATGCGTCTAGCTACAAAATCAGTTGGACAAGCGCCGATCCCATATTTGTTCGTCGCGGCTGTCGAATTACGAAAAACTTTTGAAATTTTGGTGATTTTATTCAGATACTTTTTTTATTTATCCCTCGAGTTGCGCCTTACATGTTAATGTGTGTTACAAGTGTTAGTTTGTGACTATAGTTTTTGTATTTTGACGATTAATTTTTTTAAATTTTATTCTTATATGACCGTTTTTCTTTCAAATTGTTTAGAAGTGCGTGTTATATATTTTTAATCAAAATTTAATAATAATATAATTAATAATACAATAATTATTAATAAGCTAAATATTATTTTTGAATTTTAATCCTACAATTTAATCAATATGGCCCACTTTTTAAATGATGATGAGATAGAAATTATGTTGGATTCCGATTTTGAAATGTCTGAAGAAGACTACGATCCGTCGGAAATGTCTGACGTTGAATATCAGGCCGACGGATCTACAAGTGAAAAAATATTGCGTTCCTGGGTATCTGGACCTCACATTCCGATAGTACATGAATTTGACGATTTTCAACCGGGTGTTTGTTCTGCACAATTAAATGAAGATTCTACAGAGAGAGATTTTTTCGAATTCTTTTTGAGTTTCTCGATAATGGAAGAAATAGTAAAAGAAACCAATAAGTAAGTACTACCGTTTTCTTCAAAATACAAAAGAGTTTGGCCCAAAGTCTCGAAGTCACAAATGGAAAGACACGAATGTTCCGGAAATGTATTTATTTTTTGCAATAACAATGCTGATGACCAGAAATGTACATGTGACTATTGAAGGGTATTGGAGTACGAATCTTTTTCTGAGTTCACCAGTATTCGGACTGATCATGCCTAGAGACCGATATCAGTTATTATTGGAATATTTACATTTCTGTGACTCGAATTCACCTTCTACAGATCCTCTCTATAAAATTCGCTTACTTTTGGAATACACCCGAAAAACATTCAAAAACTCAGTGATACCTTACGAAAATTTATGTATAGACGAAAGTATAATTGTATTTAAAGGTAGGCTAATTTTTAAGCAATTTATTCCCTCAAAACGACATCGATTCGGAATCAAAATGTTTGTGTTATGTGATGTAAAAACTGGATATATTTTAGATTTTATTATATATTGTGGAAAAGGGACTGACTATACTGATGATCATAACTTGGGAATAACCGGCGCCGTTGTGACCACACTTTTAAAAGACTATTTTGGCAAAGGTCACAATTTGTATTGTGACAATTGGTATACTAGCCCAAAGTTATTCGAATTTTTACACGCAGAAAAAACCAATGCTTGTGGAATAGTAAAAATAAACCGTAAGGGAATGCCAAAATTAAAAAAATTAAAAAAAGGTGAATTTGAGTCGAAGAACCTCTTAGCATTAAAATGGCGTGATAAGAGGGATGTTCACATGCTTACTACTTTGCATGATGAATCCTTTAAAGAGACCGGAAAAATTCATTATAAGACCAAACAACCTATTCAAAAACCATCCGCTATTATAGACTACAATAAATCAATGGGAGCTGTTGACAAAACGGATGATGGTTAGTAGTTTATCCTGCATGAGAAAGACTACTAAATGGTACAAGAAAGTCGCATTCCATATAATAGATCTATTTTTATTAAATTCACATTCCGTATATACCCAAGTAACCGGAATAAAAAAACCCTTAGCTGATTTTCAACTGGCAGTCATCATTCAACTTGTTGAGAAATATAAACCCGAGATTTGTCAAACATCACAACCTGCAACGTCATCATCAGTCCACAGCAATCCGTTTCGGATATTACCTAAGTTTGTTACAAAGCATATGGCAGAATTAATTCCTCCAACTGACAAATTAAAAAATCCCCGAAGACGATGTCGAATATGCCGATTACAAAATAAAAGAATGCAGCTCACGAGATACTTATGTAAGGAATGCGACGTATCTTTGTGTTTACAACCGTGTTTTAAAATATATCACAGCTCCAAAAAAATATGACTCCAGATACTGAAATTTATTAGCGTGTAAAAACAATAGTATCATTGAGTTAGTTAAATGTGTGGTGTGAGTGTCTTTCCCATAAACCATCCATTTGTTTACGTTCACAAGTGATTCTTCTGTCCACTTGTGCTTATCAACGCAGTGGTCTAAACACACATCGGGCGGGAATGGCGCGCGACGACAAACGTAGGCGAGGTATGTTTTTTGTATGGAGTTTTTGTTTATTCATTTATAAACATCCTTTGAGTTTTTATTATTGTGTTATAAGGTTTCAAATATAACAACATAACCTCTTATCTTTATCTTCGGTGATAAATTGCGCGTAAGTGGACTATTTCGATGATTTAATGAATATTTGAGTATTCAGAAAAACGTGCCGCGTGTGGGTACTGGAAACTCAGGGCTTGGAATAGCGTTCAAAAGGTTAAGACTAAATGGGTCACTGTTTTCATAGTCAGAATGATGTCTTTATTCTCCATGAGCCACACGGGCTCTTGTGTTCACTTGTATGTGCGCAATCACATAAGCTACAGATGTTTTGTTATTCTGTTTAAATGAGACTTTGTGATGAGTCATATGACCAGCAGTAAAATAATTTGTTGATTGTAATGGTGCATGCACAGAGTTGAGACTTGTTTCAAAACTTTTATAGGTAGATTATTTGTTGTGCATTACAATTTGTCTGCAGAGCAAAATGGTGTGGCGATGCATACCGCCAAACCTCTGGGACAAGAGAAACGTGTGCACGCAATTAGAGTACCATTTTACTCTATTATGTCACTTTGTATAATTTGTTTACATTTGTATATTAATGTAAGATTTCTCTGTATTTTGTACAGAAATAGTTACTTTAAATAAATGCCATAACAATAATTTTCAATCATTATTTTTATGTACATTAATAGCCTTTCACTGACTAGTCACCATATATTTGCGACTAAAAAAACGCTGCATGCTGACGTCGAGATCTGGTATGTAAGATTGGCATTGTTGGTCATCTTCTATAGTATTCAGTACACATACCTTAACCGGCCGTACATAACGCGGAGTGCACCCCGTCTGCCGCGCAATCGCTGTTTTTTAGACACTTTTTTGTGATGGTTAATATTCATGTAAAAATCAACAATAATCGCTAAGAAGTTGCAGCTTCTGGTTTCTCAATATACAAACTTCAATAATTACTCATTCATTAATTATGAAAATAAGTAATGAAATTTACTGTCAGAAATGTACGCACATGTTTATCGAATAAAACCATGGAAGCAATAATATTGTATTTCAATATTTTCGTTCTAAATATATCAAAGAATATAAAAAAACTTAATTTTAACACTTTTTTATTAAATAAATAACACTTTTTTTAACAGATAAACAACACAATTAATGCGTGGTTCGAAGACGAAATTTGGAATGATTTTTTGTCCGGTCTGCGCGGCAAATGAGGTTGCTTGACAAATAGAACTCGTTCATTCATTAAAAACTTGAGATACAACCAATGATAAGTTTTAAAAACTTATAAACGCAGGTAGAATAGGCCGAATTTGCATGCTTGTCTAGGGAGTGCAGATCTGCACTCCGGCACTCGACTGGTTAAGTTTCACCTTATCGTGTTGGGACACGCATTCGTGTACTTTTGGGACAGGGTTGTGAAGAAATAAAAAATCGTGCTATGGTGAAATGATCATATAATTAATTTAGTAGCAAACTATACAATCCTCATCTATCGACACACCTATGACATACTCTTAAATATACCCCGAGTATATCAACATAAAATATAATTCAGTCAAATATTAGTCAAGTTAATTTAAAAAAATATATGGTTAAATGACACATCAGTTATGACAGAATAAGAATCATATTTAATGTTGGATATGTAATAAGGTTACCCGGAATTGGATGTTTTTTGGCATACAATTGAGCGGCAGACACAATTTTTTTTTTATAGGTCTTTCGCCTGATCTGAGATTAGTTGGGAGACTTGGGAAGAATATTCCCAGAGCTGCTGTGGCTACGAGTGTCATATTAAACGGAATGAATGAGCAAAAAAATAGTCGCAGATCTGATAATAACCATTCAAAAATTATCTAAAGATGCCAGTATTTTCTGTTTCAAAACAAAGGTGAGGGTGTTTGGGTCTCCCATGAACTAGGCACGATAGCATTTTACTTGAAGAGTTTTATTGCACGTCTCGTTAACCGGATCTGGCCTCTTTTGATAACCATTTACTTTGGTCGATGATAAAAAAAAAAAATACATCAATTCCGGGCACCTTTATATAAGATTACAATCATATGTAGCTTTCAATGCAATGTATATTTGAAGAAATGAAACATACAAATGCAAACTCTGTTAGATCAATCATCTTGTTTATATCAATATATAAACTTGAATTTTATTGTATACTGCTCTCATTTCCAATAAATCAATTAATTATAATTAACTGATCATCCCAAATAAAAACAAAATGTGATTTTCCAAAGCGAATTGATTAATATTCCCTTCCGCATTTGCTACATATTTATATCCTTCTACCTAATAAAAACACTTATTAGGAAACAATGATGTTTTGGCATTAAAACTAATGGAAATTTCTTATAAATATGTCAATTTTTAGCCATTTACAAGTTCATCGTCGAGGAGAGAGATTAATTAAACAAACAATATATATGTGCATATAGTAATTCCAAGGTTTCCATAAAATAATGTAACAGAAAAATAAAATAGAAATGTGGGTTTGCAAGTTGGCCATAACTATTACTTTGTTAAATAACCAATAGGAGCCGAGAGCGGCACGCTACGTCCGAAGAGAAGGGGTTAATATATTCCTATATTTCAAGATCATCCGGATCTCGTTTGTTCTCTCGCCGACATCCTGCGGGCCGGTGACTCGCTGGCGCAGCTATTTTTTACGGCTTGGCAAAAAACAGGAACCTGGTTTTTATAAGATTGTTTAAAATGTTGATATAATGTGGTCAAGCGTGACCCGAGACGGGTGGAAGTGTCCCTAGCACGGCACTCAGTATTTCCGGTATTCCCTCTGCGAAGTGTAGCGCGTGTCGGGGAAGGGCCCCGCCACCTGGGAGCCGGGCGGGGCGGGCTGGTGCAGCGGGTAGCGCACCTCGTTGGGGTAGCCCCCGCCTCCGCCGCTGTAGCTTCCGCGTTCGCCGCTCACGCCTGTGCCGGACCACGATTCGCCTGTTAACAATTTGATAGTGATTTAATATTTGCAATGTGTCACCTACTATCCGAGTCTGCAAGCTTCTCGTTAGTCTGTGAATGTTATTTAGAAGTTTTGACGCGTTAACTTGAAAGGCATCAAATTTTTTAAAATAAGGTATGACGCTGGATAGCACGGGATGCGATACCATGTGTGTTGAAAATAATTTAACCTTTAAACCATTTCTCCCACATTTGTACGTTGCGATATAACACAACAAAAAGTGATCACAGGTCCACAAAAGCTTACAAGACTGTTCATCAGGTAGTACAGTAAAAATTTAATAATACTAACTATAATTCGAAATTTGATATAATTAGAAAAATTAACCATATTTTATCCCCCTCCAATGAATTTTCATACAAAATGCTACCTATAATTCGAAAAAATTGCTAATTCCAAATATGAAAAAAAAAAATTCAGACAAAATTATAAAACTTGACACGGAGTCATTTGTGTAAATATGAACAATTATGGACGTTTTTATACCTGCTGCACTGACTCATTTTGCGTCCTAACACAAGTCTTTGACCATCTGTACAACAGTAAATACAACCCCAATGGCCAACGCTGCCGGCTAAGACGAAAATCCCTTTGAAAAGATCTTTTGAGATTTTAGACAGGACTGAGAATATTGCATATTTTTGTTACGTCCTTGTTTTACATATTCAATTTTGTGTCTAGTGTTTCATTATAAATTTAAATTCGTATCAGTTGGCAAAACAAATAAAACATTTAAACTATTTAATTCCAAACATACTTGATTAAAGATGTGGACAATAAAATTGAGAGGAAGAGAAAGATCACGAAAAAATAGTCGCCAATTTGACAATTGTAAAATTCTCGCCAAAATCGAAGCATCCTTTCGTAAGTTCAATGAAGTTATACATGACGGCGCATTTGCGTGGCGAAACATGAAGAACTGCAAAGCGGCCTTTTAAATTTTTTTCTCAATTTATTTTTACTGAAGAAATGGGGAAGTTTGATAATAAATTAGTTCAACATTAGCCAAATGTATGTTCAAACATTTTTTTTTGTGAAAATGCATTTGTTGTGAATTTATAAATGTTTGAGTACCCAGTGTATTGATATTTTGAAAGCTTCTTATCAAATTCTACTTCACTAATTCGAAATTCAACTTTTTTTTAAATTTTGGTCTCCTCAATTTTGTTTTAAAGAGCTTTTACTGTAATTACAAAGGAACAGTGGGTGAGCTCACCTGGCTTGCTCCATGAAGGTGGCGCAGAAGGAAATCCACCTTTAGCTGCTGAGCTGCTTCCGCCGCCGTGCCAGCTGCTGCCCTGGCGGTCGTATTCTCCTGCACATAACATCAGCATTAGGATAAAATAAAATGATTTTGTTTATTAAAAGCAGTTGAGGCTGGACGTTTACTTTACTGGTTTGAAATTTGAGATATTCCGTGATTTGATCGTGTTCTTTCAAAACGAGCATGGGAATTTTTTTTTGTCACACATAAACTCGAGTGTTCTGATTTCCAAAATGATATTTACATGCGTCGCAAAAAATTATTTAAAAAGTTATCACAGTTCAAAGTTTCACAATTTTACACATATAAATCTGACAGTTGCATGTTTTGTCTACGACATGACTGATGCCTTACCGTAGACAGCAGATAAATATTGATTGAATGGATGAATTTATCTACGGATTCACATTGTGCGAAGTAGGTACTACAAGGCAAGAAAACATTATGCTGCACTTCACACACGGTCTTGATTGAACAAATAATTATATTAAACAAGTTTTTCACAAAATATTCAATAAATACTTTATGTATGTAGTCAACTACAGAATGAAAGTAAAGTCGAGTGTTCTGATTTCAAAAATTATATTTATATACGGCGGTATATAGTATTAAAAAGTTAGGTTAATTAATTTTATTGAAAATTTATGTTTAGGTTAGATTAGGTTTGGTTGTTCAATTATTAAAATTTTTCTTCATAAATTGTTAATTTGCAAAGATGTATAATTTTGATGAAAAGTGATAGTAGAGTGAAACAAAAATCCTCACCTTTACTGGCAGTGGTGGATGTAGGGGAATACTGGGTGAGGAAAGGGAGGGGGGCGGGGGCCGGGACCAATTCCTCGTACTGCCTAACTCTTTTTCTGGGTTTTATCGACACTTATTGCTACATACCTACTCCATGTTCACCTTCTTTTTTTACCCTCTCATTACTTCTTCCTCTTCCTCTCTCTTTCCCACGCCTACTATAGTATCATTTACCAACTTCACTAAAGCGTTCTTCATATCTTGCGACCTACGTCCTTCCGCCAACTCTCCCCTTTTAACTAATCGGTTCTGCTAGCATTGCCCCCCTTTTTATTTTATTCTCTTTCTCACTCCACTCCTCTACCCCTTTCGACTCTTGATCCTTACCCCTATTTATCTTTTAATTTAATTACCCAGTCCCTCATTTACTTATCTTCAGTATCCCCTCCCCTGTCGCATCTGGATCGTTGTTCCTTAATGCCCAACATTCCCCTCCTCTCTACCCCCTCCTCCTTTTACTTCTGGTTTTTTCTCCTCATTACCCTTTGGCCCCTTTCCATTGTGTTCGTGATCGATCCACTCATGTCCTAAAAATTATTGCCCTCACCATTTTTTCCAACACCCTCTCCTTCTTTACGCTCTCCCTCTTGCCCTATCACCCCACCCTCTACATTCCTCTTTTCCACCTGACCCCACCAACCTCATTTGCAAAAGCTAGGAGCATTACTGCTTTCGTTACAAACCCCGTCACTCCTACCTCCTCTCTTACCACCTTCATCATTACTCAGCCGGTCTTAACCAACTAAAATTCTCTCTCTCCTCACTCCACCTCACATTTGATACTGGTCCTTCCATTTAATCACTTATCCTCTTCCTCACTCCAACATCGTTCAACCGCTATCCTACGTCATACTTTCACCCCTGCTTAAAATACGCGACCCCCCCGCCCGCCCTCGGCGCCGCTGTACCTCTCCGATCGTCCACTAGCGCCGCTCTCATACCTGACAAAATGACATCACCTTGTTAGTCAAACAATTCTTAATGAATGAAAAATTGAAATGCGTCGGTACAAGAAAGAACAGCGTTACGCTCTTCGCCTTTTGAAATCTGTTACGAATGTTTGCGATCAAGTTAGCTAATCAGACTTAGTTTACAACTGCGGGGAAAAGCAATTCAACAGCCTCCCGGCTTTTATATTTAGTTTAGTTTATTTGTGTTTCAAATTCCATACGACAATGGCCTTGAAATGACTAAAATAATTAATAGCATACTTAGATTTAAAAGTGACATCCTACTTAAAGGGGATACACCATCTTGAGGCATAAAAATTGTTTTTTGACATAACTATTACGCATATAAAATTGTCTTATTATCATCGCTTAAGGCGGCATACATTGGTTAATATTTTCATTAATAAATTATTTTGAAAATTTCCAAATGGCGCAGAGTTATGTGCTGTCTCGCAAAAGTCCTTCTCCGTGACACGCGCATATGTCTTCAAAGTGAAATGAAAAAGTTAATTATTTTCTTGTTAAATGATGTAATGATATAGCATATTGCATTTTTTTTACAGCAATTGCAATGAGTTTGAAAATACAGAACAGTCTGTAATCTGAACCCACTATAAACCGAACCTCCAATAATCTGAACCACCAGGTGGAATGGATTTAGGGATGCAAGCGTAACAACGATTAGTGAATCTGTGAAAAATTTGACATTCTTTCGCTTACTAAGCGTCATCTGAGTTTAGTTGCAACTGTATTAACTGCCTAAATTAGTGAAATACAAAAATGGCTCTATTAATAGAAAACACAAGACACGAACAATTTTAAAAAAATTATAATTTTCAAGAGTCTTGAAAGTGAAGACTTCTACAAAGTTGGCGCGGGAATATTACATATGTTACAGTGAATCTGATTTTCTAGTGAGTCCATCATTCACTGGCATTTTAGAAAAAGTATATTCAAGGTCATTCTTATCATATTCAAAGAGTTTTTCACCAATAGAAATGAATACAATATTTTAACTTGCACTTACTAGTGAATTTATTGGTTTCCGAACTGTCAAAAATTAAATTTGACAAGTGTGAAATCCGTTTCCGTAAAAATCTATGCTTTTAAACGAACTTTTATTTATCCAAATTGAAACAACCGGGCCTTGAATAACAATTTAATAAGTCATTGCGTGAACAAGGTTCTTACTGCATTATTAATTTCTTCTGTGCATATCAACATTATGTAGGTAACGGATATTATTAAAATAGTCATTTTGAAGTGTTGAAAGTTGAAAGTTTCGGCTGCACCAATTCTTCATTATATGATTTTATAACAAGATCTAATGGCACATGGACCTTGTTTTTCAAAATTTATTTTGCGTTTTGTGTCTCATTCTACACTAGTCTAGTCCAAAGTCACCACAAAGCGACGGTATTTCTAATTTTTATCCTTTGAGCGATAGCATATTCTCTATTCTGTGGCGATAGTTCTGTTTCTCGAACTGTCACACTTCTGGACTGGTCTTTGATATTCAATGATTAGTTTAGGTAGGTAACTAAAACGTATTATATTTTTAAAATTTTAATCGCGAACACTTACGAAATTCTGATCATCTTATAATTCAAAAGACAGTCGATTAAACTCATAAAAAGATTGGGTACTTGTATTTTTAGGTTATAATTTTTGTAATTATCGAATAAATAAACTAAGAATAAATTCAGTTAAGCGTCGTAATGTACATTTTCAAGCATATATTTTCTTTTTAGGGACAAAGTAGAGAGCCACGTTGTTACAAATGAAACACATAGCAGAGTTCAGGTTGTGTCTAATTATACTAAGTGATAAGTTATTAAAATTAGTATATAGTCGTAGATCAGTAATAGAGTGTAAGAAAAGTGATGCCGTGCAGTGGAGGGATAAGGATGCCGAGTGGAGCCGTATAGAGGCAGAATTCAACAGCAGTTCTGAGGGCTCTACATTCCGCACCAGGAAAAACCTCCGCCAAAAGTATGATGCCATCAAGCGGGCCGTGCGGAAGCGATCCACAGACATCCGTAGGGATCAGATGGCAACTGGTGGAGGGCCCAGTACAGTGGCTCCCCTGGATCAAATGGAGGCAATGGTAATGGAGATGATCTCCCTGAGCGCTGAGGGCGAGGAGGCAGCGTTCGACAGTGATGCTGCACCATTATGTAATATATATTTTACTAACTGAAACCTAAGATTATTATTATACATTAATTAATAAAATTTTATCATTATTAATTTCATAATCATTACTATATATTATAATTATTTCAGATTCTTCAACCTACGTGGAGGACTCGAATTTTGTACGGAAGAGGATGAGCATGAGCATGTCAGCCTGCCGTCCGAACCATGGACTGCTCCATGTGAACTGCCATCCGCATCAACGCTAGTAGACCACTACCTACCATCACCACCACCAACCACCACCAACCATCCGGCAACTTCATCGGCACCACTTCTTCCATCAGGGACAGATGGAACTACTAAACCAGGTTCTCTGTCTACACCGCAGCAGTGGGATACCTGGAGTGTCCCGCAGCTACGCACACCCAAGCACCCAGCTTTGAGAAAAGGAGGGCGCATTATAGATGCGAGGAAAGACTTAATTATAATTCAAAAGAAAATTCTAGAGGAGGAATGCAGATACAAGATGCAGGAGCGTGTGCGAGAAAAGGAAGAGAGAGATCGAGAATCTGCTGCAAGGGAAATTGAGCGTGTGCAAGACAAGGAAGAGAGATCGAGAATCTGCCGCAAGGGAAATAGAACGTTCGCCGAAAAGAAAAATATTGGAAGAAAAATTGGAAGCGAACAGAAAATATTATAATGAGAGTTTAAATTCTTTAAAAATAAAGAAAATTGATTAATAAGGAATCATTTTTAATTTTTATATGACCAAGAAAAGAAATAAAAACACATTGATTTTATTTGTTGTTTATTTTTTATTATTCCCATTAAAATAAAATTTATATCTAGATTATATGACCTTATACACTATCAGGCAATGATATAATAAACTGTAGATACGTTACAAGTGTGAAATCTTGGCAATTCAAAAGTAAGGTAATTGCATTAATATATTGTAAGAATGAGTATGTTATTTTAGTCACTGTGACTTCAAATTACCTGATTTTTACTTGATTATGTGATTTGTTGTCTCTTTCAATGCAATATTTGCTTCATATGAAAGCCGGCTAGTATGGGAATAACGTGTCTATATTATAATACGTCAATGCTATCAGGTGTATTAGTGTCAATTCAATTTATTTAATAATATGTACATTACAAACTCAGTGTTCAAGGCATATATATTATGGAAGTATATATATCTGGTCAAAGGTGTGGGAGAATCCCGCTTCGGAAAACCTCCTCAGACACATGGAATATATCAATACCCAAAGCGATTTTGTTCAGCATAGCTGTGGCTCCTCCAACAGGCATAACCATTGGCAGGTTGGTCCTGTATATTGGAATGTGAAACAATCTACGCTAACGATGTCTAATGTAATTATCAGGAACATACAAACCAATGCCCTGCATAATTTCAGGATTATCGATCATACCGCGCAACAATCGACACTAGTGAAGGATGTAACCGATGCAAAAGAATCATCTGGGCAACGATGATCCTAGAAGAAAGAAACCTTATTTTGGAATATTTCACTCCTCTCTTTCTAGATTATATGACCTTATACACTATCAGGTGTATTGGTGTCATATGAGACTCTTGCCTACCACACGCACACGTATCACCACACTTTTGCATGCGCATGCCGGTTGCACCGTGTACAAAACACCAACTACACGCACGGTATCAGTGTACAAACGTGCGTGTAGTTGGTGTTTTGTACACGGTGCCCCGTTTACAAACCAGCATGCGCATGCAAAAGTGTGGTGATACTTGTGAGTGTGGTAGGCCCATTAATATAATAATAATATATTAATCTAATTGATATTTACATTATTATTATAATTATTCAAGAGAGGAGTGAAATATTCTAAAATAAGGTTTCTTCTAGGATCATCATTGACCGGATGATTATTTTGCAATTCGTTAACAATTTCAAACGCTTCATCTCTTTCATATGCAAAGTGTTCATCATTCACCATTATAGCCATATTGTGTAGCACTGCGCAAGACACTATGACTGGCTTAACGCGTGCACTGGACAATGTGATGCGCCTTCGTAGCACAGGGAACCTACTTTTTAGTACACCAAAACATCTTTCAATTGCATTTCTACTACGTATTTGTGCCTAATTATAAAGGTTCTCAGCTGGAGTGTTAACTTGGGCTAACGGAGTAAACAGATATGTTTGGCTCTGGTAACCACGGTCACCTAACAATATACAGTTTGTAAACTGTCCAACCTCAAACTTTGCTTTTATGACAGAATTGTTAAATATGGTTTGGTCGTGACTGGAACCTGGCCAGCGGGCAACGATATCCCTGATGATGAGGCGGGCGTCACAGATTGCCTGGACATTCATGGAGTAAACACCTTTTCTATTGCGGTAATCCTCAGCATCCTCTGCACCTGAAATAGAAATAGATACCTACATTAATATATTTTATGTAACTTGCAATCACTTTTTTTCTCTACCTATCTGTTGTAAAAGACCTATAGGGCGTTAAATAATAAATAAATAAATAAAAATATTGCTTTTCCTTGAAGGTATCAATGAATAGGATAATCGTTTATATTTGCATACTAACTTGGAGTCATGGGAACGTGTGTGCAGTCTATAGCTCCAATGACCCTTGGGAAGCGAGCCAAATTATAGAAACCTTGCTTTAATGGACCAAGATCCCGGGGCCAACCAATAAAACTTGGAGCTAGCGAAGCTATGGCTTCACTAACTTCTTTGATAAACCGGCATGCTGAAGATCTACTGACGCCGCTGAAATCACCCGCAGATATGAGATAGGAGCCAGTAGCATAATATCTCAAAGTCAAAAGCACTTTGTTCATCGTTGATACGGCTTTATTGCTGTAAAACAAAATACATAACATTTTATTTTCACAATCTACTCATATGTATAGATCATTACACTATGGAAGCCGTTGACACATTATTATCGATATATTTGCAAGAATTTACGTACCGTGTAGTTCGGGGTGTGATTTTATCTTTGATCAAATTGTGAATGCGTTTGACGGCTAACTTGGTCAACCGAAATCTTGACCGAAAATCAACATCATCCAGATTCTCCATGTAGTTGACTCTGTGTCGGAATCTTGGATCAGCTCCATATCTAGTTTTAATCTTTTGAAGAACGTGAGACGAACTGCGATCTCAACTGTCTGTCAAAATTCAAATGAAATGCAAGTCGCCTAGGTTAAGTTGTCGTGTCGGAATAATGTTTCTTGGTGCTCGCGATAATAAATTTTAATTGTAGTATTTTGATTAGATACCAATCCAACTTAAAATAAAATCTTAGGTTATAGCCGTATTATTTCGATTACAAATAGTTTTCAAAACAATAAAGTGGCAGCTGAATTGCCAGAACAAGTGCAAGCGCGACGGCCATTTTTAAATGTAGGATTAACCAGGATTAACCGATATATTGTCTATGCTTTGAGTAACGTATTTTCACGGATTATGTGTAGTGAATCTGAGAATTCGTTGATTTAGATGTTTTCACTGCCCCCACTCTGCCCGACCGGGAAAAGTACATTTTTACTAGTGAAAGTATAGTCTCGCTAAAAATGCAAATTCGCTGTAACATATACATAATTATTTTCTTTTTATACACATACATATTATTTCTTAGCAAAAACATGTAACAAAAATTCAAAGAGGCCATGAGAACAAAAACATTTATTTAGGCAGGTCCAATTCAATCACTAAAGTTGACGAGGAGTGGTGTAAAAAGAAAGAAAATTATTGACCTTTGTTACAGGGCTTAAAGTGCATGTCTGGACTCACTGAGAGACAAAGGTTTATACTATCAGTTGGTTTAATCATCTTGTCATATGTAAAAACAATGTTTAAATTAATGATTTATTGTAGGAATGTGTAGAGCTTTACCGGCACTCATACACTTTACATTTTGGTACACACCTGGACCAAGTTACAAGATAGAAAACGTGCTTTTTCAATAACAAAATCTTTACAATTTGAAGAATCTTAAAAGGTTGTAAAATGTGGAATGAAAAAAATGGAAATTACATAGCAATGAAGATGATTCTAAATGCAAATTGAGGTGTTTCATTCAATTGGATACAATCTAATAATTTGCCAGACACGTGTACACGCGTACATTTTTTATAATTTGGAATAATTTCTGGATTGGTAAAACAACTATCTTAAAATTAGAATAAATAATAAAGCCAAAAGATCAGGCAATAGTATAAAATGCAAACTTCCTTCATCAGAAATAAATTGCCAAACGAAAAAAGTAAAAAAAAACAGTTGTATTTATGATGCAGAATACATACATTTAAACTTTAAAAAATAAAAAATTTGTAGGACAGAGGCAAATTATCGTATCTTACTTGAGTAATGCCGGTACCTACAGACTGACAGATCAAGATAATTTTTTCATATGGAAATAACGGTTCATTTTACTCTTTTAAGTAGGTCTTATGCAAGACTAAAAAAAGTTTCTTCTTCAAATGTAGCAAATTTATTTTGTAACTTATTTAAAATCTTTATTAAGATCTTTATTATTATAACTTATTTAAAAAATTTTACTAGTTTGACTTTATTTTGACTAATACTTTGACTAGTTTTTCTGTGAGCATTTTATCTAAAACTCAATTACCAAACATAGTTTCCTTTCATCAAAAAATAAATAAAATTATTAATCATAATTCAAACTTATTATAACTGTAATTTTTCCTGCGGAAAAAATATATAAATAATTAACAGATTTCAAAAATATTAAACTATATACATAAATGTTTCAAAGGCATATTCCTGTCTGTTCTCAAGATAGCAATATAACATAACAATCATGTTTTGACCGCTCTTATATTATACACTCTGTCAATTTTGACATTTGACAGATGTCTTGACATTTTGCACAGAAACTTTACCCATATGCCCCTTCTATTTGCAAATAAGGCAGATTATGCAAATAAGGCAGATTATGCATTAATTAATTATTATCAATAAAATGAGACTAGATTAATCACTGTGTTGATTCAACATTGTACAAGATATACAATTATTTTTTTATACTGATTCTTCTTCGGCAGATATCAGACTAATGTAGCAGTTCAAGAGAGACAAAAAATTAAATTTTACTTCATTTAGTCAATCTATTTCAACAATTACAGCATCACAATACATGTACCTTGCATCAATGCAACACACTCCAACTTTGTTCAAAATGTGTTGTTACTTTTGTGAATGTCAAAGTTCTAAAACCAGTTTTGATTAAGTACTGAAATGTAATTAATCAATGTATTGTCTTGGAAAATACCCCATAAAGTTTGTCGCATTGTTATCTAAGGTGACACTTTGATATGGGGTGACAAAAGATTGAATGCCTCAATATGAACCTCAGAAACTATACATAAGGGTACTTGTGTGTAGTTTGTTTAGGAACATACTTGGGTGGGGGGGGATTGGGGAGAAATTTACATAGACAATTAATAAAATAAAATACATGATATCACATTTCAACAATGAAATGGTTTATCATATAAACTTAGATCATAAAACTTTGTAAAGGGGAAGTCTCAATCATCATATATGTAGTGAAAAACTAAAATATAATAAGCTAATTTTTTGTAGGGGGTTTAAAAAGATTTTGTAAAAATATAAAATTACGTGACATAAACTATATTACTCGTTATCTTACAAGGCCTCATTGTAATCTGACCTCAGAAACAAAAATAATTATTTATAAAATAAATGCGATGTATGAATTTGTAGAATCAGACATATTTAGAATCAGAATGTATTTTTAGAATTTTCAATCATAAGACAACTTTTTCCTGAAAATGAGAATGAAACTTTTTTTAACTGTAATTTCGGATATTTTATACGCACCGTATGTATTACCGAGAAGCGAATCTCGACGTTTCGTTGGATAAACATCCAACGAAACGTCGAGATTTGCTCCTCGGTAATACATACGGTGCGTATAAAATATCCAAAATTACAGTTAAATATGTCTAACGACCGTAATAACAACCTTAACTCTTTAATGAAACTTTTGTTTTTAATGCACCAGTTTTCATATTTCGTGATTTATCCAGCAAACTCTTGTTTTACTATTTATATTTGGTAAATTGTTGTGTCATTTATTACAGAATTTTATGTTTTTAAAATCATTTTTTGATCATCATACAAATTCATAAGTTTGTGGGGACATCCAAAGTGTGTCCATTGTTTTGCAAAGTCTCTAATAAAAACAATGTTCCAAGGGAGAAATGTGGCCTATGTATTCCATCGGGACCTAAAGAATATGTATGTATCTGTGAAACTGAAGATTTTTAAAGAAAATTTATCATGTGGAGTGGGTAGGGTTAAGGGGGAAGGGAGCCTATGTTACCCACCGGGTCCTAAAGTATGCAAAATTTGATGCTGATCAATCAAACAGTGTACACTTGTATAGAGAACAAACAGACAGACAGATAGATAGACATTGAGTTTTATAGGCATAGATAACAATGTTAAAATAAGTATGCAGCCCAAAATGTTGCTACATCTACATGTACAGTAGCCGGCAAACGTCTTGAAATTTTACGGCGTAGTGGGGGGAAGGTTGCACATGTACCATTCCACCAAAGATACCCAAATTTTGTCTTCTGCGCATTCCCCCACTACGCCAAAAAATTTCAAGAAGTTTGCCAGCAACTGTAAGATATTTTGAAAATGATATTAAGAAGGAATGTTACAATAAGTGTCTTATTGAAGGCTTTAAAAATGTTGTATCTGCGAATGAATCAGTGATACCAACACAAAATTTGTAAATGAATTGAAAAAAATATTAAATTAATAGAAAAGCATAAAATAAGGAAATTTTGTTTCTGTATGTTATCATCACAGGTAATTTTAGTACCAACTTGTATTTATAGGATCAGCGAATTTTCATATAAATAAAAATTCAGGTTATAAGAATATTATAGGTATGTATAAATTTAGCATAATGGTAGGCCTGTACAATGTACAAATTTCATGCATCGTCTACCATTAATTTATTTTTTATTGCATATTGTAACGAGCTGTTCGTTGACATTTGACAGTTCCATAGAAAAGTGTCACATGCGCAGAACGGCAGGCCGGTATGCCCAGTGGTTGAAATAAGAACTAACATGATTAATAAATAGGGAAGAAATGGAAGGGTTCTTACCCGAGTAGAAAAACAAAAGAGAGCTGTTCTTTTGTGTTTGAATAAAAAATAGCAGTAGTATTGCGTTGCGAGCGATTGTAAAATGTTAGAGATAATGTACAAGCGATAATAAAAGATTTATTTTACGAGTTGTGCCATTTCATTTTTCGAGCGAGCCACGCCACGTAACAATATTTACATATTAATTAGAAAAAAAATAGTTTTCAACAATTAACTGAAAAAGTTTAATCTTTTGAAAAGAACCCATCAATACAAAATGTATAGTTTCTGAAAGCCTTTAAGAATACATATCTCTCATGATAAAACAATACCTCATGAGCCACTTAATACACATTTTACAGGGGAGCCAAAAAACTGCATATTACCTAGATTCTTTAATTATGTATAATTGGTATAATTATGTTTTTATGCATTTTTTATAAATTCTTTTAATATCAGTTATGTACTTGTGCGTGTGGTAGGCCCATATGTATGTTTTTTTTAATGTAGGCAAAATATTCCCAAGCATGGGGTAATTTTGTCTAAATGTTTAGATGTTAAATAAGTGTATTCAAATATAATTTGGTGCTACCAGTTATAGAGAAATACTTAAAATAAAGGGTATATAACAAAATATAGTACTAAAACCAGGCAGAATTACCCCGTTTGACGGTAGCTATAATTATTTTATTTTAGGTCCCTAATTTTTGTCATTAAGATGTTACCATTCGTTTGAATGAGACAGCCATTCAATCATACGACCACTTATAATAATAAATATATTATTAAAATAAAAATGCAACACTTCAAAAGTTAGTAATATGTGTAACATGTTTTTTCTCACTCAAAAGACGCCAAACTGATTTCGGGTGAAAAGATACAGTGGGGGCGAGTTGATTATGATATCGTATAATCTATCGTATTTACGATATACGTATATCCAATAGAAATAGTATTGTAGTAATCTCAGATAGGTAAGAATAATTAGATGTGATCACTAAATGGAGCAAATCTATTATCGAGAAATATTTCCATAGCAGTCCAACCAAAAGGAAAAAACCTTTCACTGGTACCTAAGGACAGTTGCATACTAACGGACAGCACATAGCCTCCTACCTAGAGACTGCTATTGCAATATTGCAGCATGCATGAGGAAGAGTAAAAGCTATGTGATTGACCTATATCTTTCACTTGTCTGTTTTTAAATTACTTGCACAATTTCAATTGCATTTTGTACATCACCAAACTGTCCGGAGAACATCCTTGTGCTTGAAATCCCCACAACTTCAATAACTATCTCACAACCACGTAACTTAGCATGCGACATGTAATTCACAACTGTATTACACAAATCACATATGTAAATTAAGAAACACTCTTATTCCATAATATACATTAAGTCATTAATAAATTATGTTCAGGCATTATTAAATCCAATTACAGCAATTTAAAAAAATAATATTTACAAGTACCAATCTAACCTCCTATAGATTGAAGGGAATGTTTAAAGTGTACTAATTTAGCCAATTCCCGATACAGCACATCCTCTTGTCTCAGTAGAGCAACTAAGGCCGCCGCCATTATAGGAAGAATAGCCCTCCATATAGAAAGGTGAGACCAAGTAGAATAATATTCAGGCAGTGTTACCTGAAAAAGAATTGAAAACTCTTGTAGATAAGGTGAACATTAATGTGTTATCTAACTTACTCAAAACCTAAAAATAATTTACATTGTAAAAATCTGCAAATAAAATATTACACCAGGATTTCTAAAATGGAAAAACGTAATACAAATATAAGATGTGAATTACATATAGGTACCAGCAAAAATAGTGTTATTATTTTTTAAAGTCCTACTAGATGGCACTGTTTGGGAAATACACCACAAAGTTATTTCTTAGAAATCATTTTATTGTTTTACTGTCTCCTTTGGGTTTTATGGACTGTATTGGCTATAGTGATGGTATTTTAACTGGTGACACACTAACCATTATTTGAGATTTTTATCTGATTGTGTCAATGACAGGCGACTAATTTTTTGCAATTTGACAGGCAACCATCAGTACAAGATCACAATAATATCTTAGTTATCAATTTATCGATATAATCAGATACAAATCCCAAATAACTGTACCGAAAATAACCAGTTAAAATAACGGTTTAGCCATCATTAATTGGCTATGTGTTTGAAGTATTTACAGATTTTAAATTTACAACATTTTTGTATTAGCTGCGGTTGTGTAATTATCGCCAACAAATTTTGGAAAATTTGAAGCAAATATCTATTTTGATTAAATCGAAAAGCTAACATTGTCATAGGAAAATCATCCAAACAGATAAATTTCTCATAGTCAGGTTTTCTGAGTACAGTGTGAGGAAGTTATTCAAAAAATTTCATGATATTGGCTCTCTGGAACAGAGGAGAGGAAGCGGTCGTAGGCACATGATAACTGCCAGTAAAGATAAATTAATCACCAAATTGGTTACGTAGAACTGTTTTTTTACAGCTACCAAAGTACACAACGAATCAGTCTACAAGCCAAACTAAATTTTGAATGAAGACTATATTCAGGAACTTGCGAAATAGGGTTTCCAAGCGAAGCCTCCTGCACTTTAACACAGAAAATCAAATTAATAAAGAAAAAAATAATATAGAAGATGAAAAGACGAGCGAAAGCACGTGAACATTGGATTTTGGAAGATTGGAGGTGAGTAACATTTTCTGACGAATCAAAATTCTATTTGTTTTGTTCGAGTAGGAGGATAGTTCGCCACCAAATCAGCAAAAGATATCAACATAATTGCATAACCCAAATTGTAAAGCATTCATCCTACATCATGATATGGAAGTGTATGATGGCTAATGGTTTGGGTCCGCTGCACAAACTATCCATGATATTATGAATGCCATCTAGTACAAATCGGTCTTGGAAGATCATGTTTTTCCTAAAATTGAAGAGCTAACACAGTTTATTTCAAATTTTATTTTCCAAGACAATTCTACACCATGCCATAAAGCTTGTTTTATGAGAATATTTCCATCTTTTTTTCATTGGAACTATTGTAACTAGATTTGTAATATCCTAGACTCCCGATTATCTGGAGTCGCATTAACCGGGTTACTGTTGAGTCGAAATATATATATATATATATATATATTATAACGAGGTCTTCGTTATCACCGGCTGCTCAGTGTTTATACATGGCTCTAAGGGGTCCTTTTTGGGTAGTGGAACTGGAACTTCTGTTTACATACAAAACATCCCTGAAATTATTATATGGATCTTAAGTTAGAAATAGAAACTAAATCTCAGCTCGAGTATCACAATCCCATTTATTCATTAAATAAACAAACATTCTTAAGATCTACCTGAAATGTTTTAATTTTGCTTATGCAATTTACCTTCAGAGCAATTTACCTTCAAACTTATTCCACGATGCGACGACTGAATTGTAACATTTAATGTTGGAGAATTTATTTTTTTGTATGTTAACTTGCCCATGGAATGAATTTAATATACACCCCTTACCAATTCAAATTTACACAAATTACAATCAACTTACAACATTATAATATTAAGATTATGTCAAAATTTTGAGATGGATGTTACATCGACGTTATGCAATACCATATGGTAAATGTTGAATGCACCAATTACGGAACCGCCATGATTAAATCATTTTAAATGTCCTTGGAAATGTCCCACACATATTTTAGAAACTTTGCTGCTAGTGAATACAACCCCAAAGACGATGAAGACGCTCCCACGTATTAAATTGACCATATACCGTACGAAGAGTTATCTTCTGCGACGCTTCCGGCGGACCCTGCCGACATCTTGGAAGGCTTGATGATGCCTCCGTGCATCATGTCGCAGCATCCATCTCCTAGGTCGAACCAGCCGCACCGCTGAGGCTCGATGCGACCGCTTCAAACTGTGATTCCGGAAATTCTCCTTTCCATGTGCTGATTTGAACTCCTACGTGGATGAGGTTCATCTTAGACCATCTCAGTTTTGTTTGAATGTTGGAGTAGTGAAGAGCTTCTTGCGTCTTTCATTATTTATTTTACTTGCCAATTTGCAAGTGTAGATAATATACATATATCTTGTATTATCATTTTAATACGACGTTTTTTTGCTTGCGACTTTATTGTTTTGTGATGTGGGTAAAATAATGAAAAGATGTCAACGCATTTTAAATCTAATTTGAACCATAATGACATTATTCAAGGATAAATTGACGAGCACTCACGTATGTCTATGGACATGGTTTCACCACGTCGTTGCCACGTCAAAATAATGTTTGCACCATGCCGATCGGTGACCATGAAGAAGACTTAGAAGGAGAAACTATAGAAAAAGAAGACGTTATAGAATATCAAGAAATAAATTATATGAGGACATCATCGACGATTGCAGCTCTACGTTTGGATTAGGAATCATCGTCGCCAGCAGCTAAGTTTCTGAATCTGAGAATCGAGAAACCCGACTATTAAAAAACATAACTCAAAGTAACGTTCCATTTGAGAAAACAAAAAAGATAATAAATCTGGTACCCTGGGCATCAGAGCAGAGAAAAGTTGTTCTTAAATATTTTTCTACACATATAAAAACAAATAAACCACCAAAAAGGCACAAATACAATGGGTTAAAAGATTTATATCCACAACTATTAAAAAACAAACATTGGCTAAAAATTAAAGTTTTTATCCAAAACAGTTACGAGTAGATAATAAATAAATTTTTATAATTACTTTCACTGCATCTGGCACATACTGATAATTGGCAAGATTCAGCAGTTTCAGAATTATTTTATTATTATTGAAACGGGGTGATTTGTTTCAAGTTGTGTGTGCAAGTGACAAAGGGCTGAAAAAAACGTAGAAAGCTTATTTTTCACAACAATTTATTTACAGTCAAAAATACGAGGAGAACACAGAAATACAGCCAGTAGAAATATACAAAAACACCAGAAAAGTAAACAGTCAAATTATAAGAGAGCACACAGAATATAAAATAAAATTATCACAAGCACTTAGGTCTCTGGCATAGTCACAACACCATATTAAGGTGGAATTCTTGATCTCACTTCACAGATTCGGCGGAGGCGAAAAATCGACAGCAAGAGCGATGGCAGAGAGACTTCTCGGAGATAAGCACTCGACGAGACTCGAGCTTCACGTAAGCTCGCCTTGGTACCGTCCGGCAGGAGAACACTCGACTGCGGCAGCAATATCATTTCCTAGGTTCGCCAGGAATCCCTCCTAGTAAGGCGAGGACTGTTGGAGCCTTCCGAACAGTATATCCTGGTTCGGAGTATAAGCGCACGGCTTTTATATCTTTTCAGCGACGGTGGGGATGCATTAGCGAACAACCGTTTAATTGCTGTTGCTAGGTGGAGTCCCCGGCAGTAAAATTCAACGAAAATGTGCCGCTTTGGGAAGCTTGAAAATTTCACAGTCATGCGGCCGGGTTTAATGGCTTCCAAGAAATAGCCAAAGGTATGGGATTTTCGTTTACCTCCAGGTGCACATATCTTTACAAAAATAAACATTTTGAGCATTACTGTTTTTTGTTTGTTACTGTTTTTTATATTTTAATGAAAAGTTGATACTGAGTTTTCTTTGTGTATCAGTTCCTTGGATTATTAAAATTGTTTGTTATTAATGATTGCTGGTTTATAATTGTTTTCTATCCTTATTATTTATATTTAAATGTGATATTAAATTACTGTTTGTAACTCATTTATAAAATTCTTATTATTATTATTACTGTTAGAATACTAAGGTGAATAACAAAATGATTTCTTCTTCAAAAACAGCAAAATTATTTTGTGGTGACATTATGATTATAATTTATAGAATTAAACTTTGTTTACACCACTTTTTTTATTATTGAAAAAAATCAACATGTTTCGAAGCCAATGACTTCTTTGTCAGGATAACAAAAACAAAATTTAAAAATCGAAGTGTAGATAATCAAAATATTAAAAAGTTATACATATATGTAAAATGAATAATATAAAGTAACTACTTAACATGAAAGTAAATTTAAAAGATAACTATTTGCAAAAAGGACCTGATTATTTATAACATTTAAATTACTATAAACACTGTTTCTTATTTCCGAAATTTCTAATTTATCAAACTGTGATTCTGTATAATTTGTATATAAAATTTGTTAACCCTTATTAATATCAAAAGAATCATCCATAGCCAAAAGTTGGTTAGAAAATTCGGAATAATTATTACTATTTAAACACCTTAAATGTACCTTAACTCTAACTTCAAAATTTCTACACGTTTTTCCTATGTAAAAATAATCACAATCATCACAAATCAATTTAAAAACACCAGATTTTTTTTAAATTATCCTTATCTTTATTATTTAATATGTATTTAATATGAGGCGCTAGTTCGTCACACATAGCTATATACTATCTTGTGGATCCTGATTCCGGATGTGAGGACGTCGTGGTACTCCACAAGACCTGATTTTTTGACGCACAAAACTGCAGTTTTGCAGTAAACTTACTGTATAAGTAGCCAAGAGGGTGTCGAATAACATCCCTGCATGGGAGCAAACATGAGTAAAATGACCGTATTGCATGAAATTGTGTGTGGGTATGATTAGAGAATGTCTAGTAACAAAATAAAATGCGAACCACTATCTGACTATTCGAAGATTTTGAAATATTTGAACAAATTTAATGTAAAATTAAATAATCCGAAACTACGATAATGAATAATAACTGATAAATAATAAATATTAAATTTATGGTTCAACATTTAGCATGAATATAGATGAAATTCTTTGATAATAATAAATAGATAGGATTAACATTGTCTTTAAACAAATAAAACTTTCATTTTAACTTCAGTAATTGTCATGAATTGATACTATGGTGCTGATCTTTGTGTTTGTGAATATTAGCTCCAGTCCTAATTAAGATATGGATCATCATTGCATCTCTGTAAGATATAAGAAAAATAATCAGTCATAATATAAATTGTATTAATATTTTATTACAATTAAGCTAGCTCAAATGAGGGCGAAATGATTATAAATAACAATGATGAACGACGAGTGTAGGAGATATTAGACTATAAAATTTTAACTAGAATTTTTTTGAATCTTTAATATAGTGGGAATCCAGATCAGTACACTACAGATTGGGATTGAGCTGTGTGAAGCCGAACCATAAAATCCATTGCGTTGCGCCCCATGGAGAGGTAGCAGGCAGGCCCGTTCTGAATCCAGAGCGGAGAACTGTTTTACACACAGGGTGTGAGCACCGAAAATGTACTTCCAGGTCGACTCACATAAGTTTAAATCTGACCAGATTACAAAAATAGATTCTTGCGGTAGAAACACTGACAAATTATATTAAATTTCATAGATTAGCGTGTAGAAATATTATGTCGACTTTTAGAAAAGTCATCTTGTACCAAGAATGCCTAATAACTGATAAGAATATTATCTAGAGTGTGAGATCTAGGAAAATTTAAAATAAAATAAGAAGATAGTCGAACATGTTGGAATGGGAAGGATTCAAAATAAAAACTATTTTTTCAGGAAGATAATGTGGAATGATTAATAATAGAAATACTTATGCTGATTAAATTCTATACTATGTAAAAAAAATATATATATTTTGGGTGTAGCGAGGCGAACTCGAGACAAATATGATTTTAGTAATGAACATCTGTTCAAAAATAAAATGTATTAAATAATATAATATATGCTGAATTAATTACTAATTATTTTTTCTCTTTGGTTACGTTGCAGATGCCGCATGAAATGTCCTCCTTCCGCGTCTCTGCGTCTCATGAAAAATATATTATGCAAATTGTAATAGGTTAAGTGACCTTGGATGCTGATCTGAGTGGTGGTTGCACAAATATTAAAAAAAAAATTTTTACTTGATTTTGTGAAAAAAATTTTTTCGTGAAGGTAGACAGTACTGTCACGAAATTATTAAGCACCAACGTGTGCAATTAAAATAAAAATAATTAAATATCTGATAAACCATAAATAAAATGGGATGCACATCACTACTAAAAAGCCCTGCACAATAAATATCCTTCTTCTTCTGCGTACAGAGCTGCTTCCAACCACGGCGTCTCAAGGGTCCGGGTGTCATGGAATAAATTCCGCCTGGTAAATAATCAGAATTGTGCAACCATTACTGAGCCATCCGAAACTAAAGGTATCATACTAATTATGCTTATTTATTTCTTTCAGGACCCTTGAAACCCTCATACAATCTCGTACAATTTCGTAACCCTCAATCTGCAGTACTAGTCTTCATTAATCGTCCAAGTTCTAAATTGCAATTCTACATTTTCATTTATAATCTTTTCACAAATCCAGCTTAATATCTTATGTTTTACTTCATCAATCGTAATGATACAATGTGAATGAGTGGAGAATTACCCACAAAATAAATACACAATAGTAAATTGGATTAACATTATTAGAATCGTGAGCATTTGCACACGCATAAGATAAAATAATTAGATCATACGTAATGGATCATTGATGCACAAGATGGAATGATATCCATCGTTTATATTATAACATTGTCTTAACCACCAATTTATACGATGTGTCATCGTCAGGTAACAATCACATGCCCGCGAGTAAAGGAAATATCTTTAAAATAAAAGTTAACAAATAATTATCCCGAGAGATATTAATCACGTATCATCACCGAGTGAGAGCGAAATAATCTAAAATTTGAGGAAATCTTCGTGAGATAGGACGATGATGATGGGCGTGGCGGATCTGGATGTACGACGGACGAGAAGGATGAGGCTCCAAGGGCTAGGGTGTGCGCTAACACTCCCTGGAACTTCTTGACGGCTTCTCCATGGATGGCGCCGTCTCCCGCAGCTACACATCAAGATCATTGCCTCGTTTAAATCTTCAACCTAGACTAGCTACTTGATTTATGATTTAGAAACACTCACTAATTAGATTTAGCTCAGGACAGTGGCCAATTCTCAATAGTGAACATCAGTGATAAGCATAGGTTCAGATAGTCCATAGTAGGCAACCTATAGGTAGTTAGATGAATTTACTTTGTAAAACTTTTGCAATAAATCATGTATGAAAATTAATCTCTTTCAGTTCCTTGTGAAGTCCATCTAAATTAGCCTAATGATAATCTCATGTAATTACTGTCCGTTGCTTTTGATCGAGTCGAGCCCACATGCCCAAATGTCTCATGCTCTACTACGGCGGCTGGTGGTGAAAGAACTGCGGTCGAGTGACTGCAAGATAATCAGAACAGAGATCTCTTCCAGACCTTTCCACGCAAACACCACTCTTACCGAAGTTCCCTCACAAAATGGCGGATTATTTTTATGGACACCTTGTCGTAGAGTTAGTATTATAATTTAAGATAAAAATTTTATCTCAATAGATGTTTATTACACATACAAATTCTGGTCTGTACTTTAGTATAGCTTTTATAAGATGATGTCCAACGATAGTATTTTCAAATAAAGGGTCGCACTATCGTTATCATGCCGATGCATATGGACGCCAAAATAAATAATCCAGTATTAATGTGAAATCTGTATCAGAAGTCTTTGCAATGTAGACCAGACTACAAAATAAAATTAGAATAAAGTGAATTTTTTTTTAAAGTTTGCAAAATAAAAAGTATACAAGCAAAAGAAAGGGTAAACATATCACATATTATGTAGGGTTAAGAAAAAAGTGCATTTTTTTAACATTGGATTGAATAATTTGAGCACAAGTGTGTTTAGAGAAATTTTGAGTAAAACAACTAGTAATTACATTATTGCAGCATAGTTTATATTAAAAAAATTAAGTTACTCCGCGAGGTTAAAAAATGGTTGACTTTATCTTCTTGAGGAAATCGATTGACAATTTTCAGCCACTCGATGGGGTGAAAAGTACCAATAGTTGCGATCTATTCAAGATTTTTCGCTATCCTAAAAAAATACTTTTTGGAGAAAAAATTCAACGCAACTGCAAGGATCGACGGATAGCGACTGAATCTAAACGCAAGCCCTTGCGCATGCAGTGTCCACGAGAAGGATGCGTGCGCACTTTGATGTGCGAGTCGGCTGAAATACACCATGTAAAATACCCACTCGGATGCAAAAGTAAATAATTCAGCATGGAAGCGAGATGTGTATCAGAAGATTTTGCAAATATAAAAATGAAAAACCTGAATTTATAACTTAAAAAAAAAACCTTATATCAGTGATAATTGTGAGCAATAGATAATGCAATATTTACCGAGACAAACTTAAAAAAAGAACTGGAAGTGATGGATGTCGGATTACCGGAATTCCTGCAGATGCAAAAAGTTTGAGGTGAAAAAAAGAGATGAAACGGATATCCTGCCGGATACCGGATAGTGCCTCAATTGCGAAAATTTTACAAAATTATCGCCAGTAAATTGATAAAGGAAGATACTTGCAGGCTAATAAAAACCACACAATCATAGAAAAATTGTTTATTATTTATTTAATCAACAAATTGGTTAGTATTCAAATTTAACCAATGAAAAATTAAGATAGATGAAGGCTAGTTTCTCTGCATTTTGAGAGGATAAGCGATTGCTCTTGTTTTTGTAAATAAGATCGACTTCAGAAAATAGTCTTTCGCTCTATACGCTCCTACGAGGAGCTTAAAACTAAATTGGCAAACTTTTTCAAATTTGGATACTGTTTCGAATTAGCTGACCACCAAATATAATGGTGACGACCACGATCGATTTGAACTCTCTTCATGTAATGGCCAAGCTCGCTTGCAATTACGTTATCTTCTTGATCCTGATACTATTATTTTCATTTGCCACTTTGTCGAAAACATCTAGACAGGAATAGTGCCATAGCAAGAAAAATTGTGCTACGAATAGGAAATCTACAAGTAGGAGTGTGCATTTCTATGGTAGGTAAAATTATTTTATTTTTCTGTATGCTTCTAACTGAAATCTAATAATGTATTAAGCCATGTATTCACTAGGGGACAAATCGCGAAACATTCCGCTCGACATGTCGCATCAACATCTACGCTCATGTTTCGGGGACAATGACGCGGTCATTTGACGTGTACACACCGGGACTCACATATCTTGTCGCGGAAATGTCATCCGATGAGGTTATGGATGACAGCTGCGGTATCTCATTTGGCGAAAACGGGGTTCCGCGCAATTCGAAATGTTTTTTTGGGTCGCAATTTCAAATTAACGAGGTTTTACTGTAGTAAATTGAATATTATTAAAAACAAGGTCCTTTTTGCAAATAATTATTGTTTTCCAGACGTCGCGGAAATATATCGCCCTATGAGGTTATGATGACAGCCGCGTATCTGTTTATGTTAATGAGTTTATCGAAAAGTAAGAGGAGAAAAAGAGGAGAATGCGAAATTATTTACTGCAAAGAGAAAGAAGGACGGACATTCTATGCGATCTTCGATCGATACAGCTCGATGAGTTCAAGAACGATTTCGTTTCCCCGCATTGTCATCTTGACAGATACAGCGCATG